>JAVQJX010045237.1:0-11054 GCA_036025115.1 Ambassis agassizii
TGTGTCGTACGTAGAATACTTTGGTGTGAAACAGATACAAACTGCTTCTATTTGCAGTGTTGGTTGGTGACATCACCATGTTGATATGACATCACAGCACCTTTGATGTTGCCTAGCGATGAAGAGATCAAACCAGGCCACGCCCACTGGCCCCTCCCCCTCACTCTGCCAGCACTCTGGAATGTTTCAGGTTTTGGTTTGTATCTCACACACACTCTCAATCTGCAGCCAGACTTTTCTGAAAATACAGAAACAACTGTCCAACAGACTGCAGGGGTAACAAAAGGTAACTCAAACATCTGATTGTGTAAAATGTTGTGTTGTGGTTTTTTTTATTGGTTGTATTGTTTCGTGGATGGTTGAATCAGAAGGTGGCTCTCATGTTGATTCTGGTGTTTTTGATCTCCAGCTCCAGCTGAGCGATCCTCACCTGCAGAACAGCAACACCCACAAGTACAGTAACAAACTTTGTGTCTTCACAGGGCCAGTTAACGTCACATTTTTTTTGAATTCATTAATAATGTGTTGTTTTTTACTGACATCTTTCTGCTTGACTTCTTCCTTCAGGCTTCTGATCTCATCCTGCTGACGGTAAAACGCCTGCAGGAGCTGAAACACAGACACATAATGACAAACGGTGATTTTCAGGTAGAGGGGACACACTTTGTCCTCATCTGACCTCGCTCTCGGTCGTGGGCGGCGGCCTCTCTGCAGGTTCGCAGCAGTGTGGGGTGCAGCAGTACGTCCACAGTGGGATCTGGGTCTCATCTGGCTGCCACCCAGACAGATCACTCAGATCTCTGGGGTACTTTGCATCCTGGTAGGCTGACTGCTCCTCCAGGAAGGCCTACACAGAGACCAGCACAGTAGATGTGTTAATTTTACATTAATCAAACATCATTTACATTTAATGTGTTTTACCTTCTCTTTAAAATCCAGGTCTGTCCCCGTTACTGTCCCAACAGCAGGCCCAGTCTGGAACCTGAGGGAGCTCAGCTGCCTCACCAGCCCCTTCTCAGCTGGGGTTTCTGGGTAAGGGTTTGCGACCTGGGTCCCAGGCTTCAGGGATATCATCACTGGGCCTGATGGAGAGATATAAGAGACAGGATCACTAAGAAAACCACACAATCAGCAGCACTGCTGGGTAACAGACCCCTGTTGATCCCCAGCAGCCACTCCTGAGCTGTCATGGCCGCCTGGTTTCCAGCCGTCATCGGGTACAGATCTTCTTGGAAAATTCCAGACTGGAAAGACAGAAGGGAACCCTGTAACCCTCCTGTCCTCTGATTGTACCCAGGTCACAGTGAGAGGAGCCTCATCCCACCTCTTTTCGTGGGACGATCATTGACAGCGGCTCCACCAGGTCTTTGATGGCGATCAGGCGATAAAATCGGAAAACCTCGCAGGCGCTCACATCCAGGCCGCGCTTTGGCATCACTCCTGTCATGAGGTCAAAACACAGGTCACATGATGTGTCTTAAACAGACACACTTAACATCATGACTTGAGCTGACCGAGGCCTTTCTGTGGCAGCAGGGACCTGCACTCCATCAGGAAGCTGATGTAAGGTTTCTCAGCGCTCAGCTCGTAGCAGCGGATGTTTCCGTCACCCTACAGGACAGAAATTGTTTCATCAGTTGTTCAAACCCAACAGAGTCCAGATGTCTTTGCAGTGCATTGTTTTATGACCTTTCCAGCCAGGTAGAGCATGTGTGTGTCTGGGTCGTAGAACGGGAAGAGAACACCTGCAGACCCGTCCAAATCTTCTTCATATAGGGGCTCAGATAAGTCATCCTGAACACAAAACATGATTCACTTTCTGTCTTGTCTGTTGGACATGGCTAGACCATGTGCAGGTGTGTCTTACTGGGTCCCAGAGGACGATCTGTCTGTGGTTCCAGGGCGAGCTGCCAGTGGACAGAAGCATCTTCAACCCTCCAATGTATAAAGCTTTGTTGGCCCTGTGTGACTTACTGCTGGACACCTGCACGAACATTACATCATAACGTCTGCTTACCTGAAAACACACAACTAATCATGTCAGAAAACAAACCTGTAAAATCCTTCCTGTCCTCGGGTCCAGGACTCGAACCCGTCTGTCTTTGGATGTGATGGCCAGCCTGCTGCCATCACTGTTGAAGCTGACAGAAAGCAGCAGCGCCTCAGACGGGTAGCGGTGGTGCACCGGCGTCAGAACCACCAGGGCCGGGGACTTGATGACTGCACCTGCCTGGGACACGTCCCAGAGGAGGACCTGGAGCAGTAACGGCACCAAAGTCAGGGCCGGTTTTAGAACATGTTTCTTAATGAAGGTACAGACTAGTAGGTTGTTAACATTTGTAATGGCTCGGACAGACACTGACCAATGAGGTGCCTGACCTTGTAGTCGTAAGCAGAGCTAAGAAGCAGATTCTCAGCTGTTGGATGCCACTCAATAAGTGCTACCCTCCTAGAGTGACCAATCAGAGTCTTCCTGGCCTTGGTGAGGTTTTGTTGGACACCGCAGACCGGGATGTCCCAGATCTTCACCTGCGTACAGACACAAACACCGACCTGTCTATTCAGGCCTCTAAAACCTCTTAAAGCTCTCGGCCTTTGAAACTCTGGAAACCTACGGTGCAGTCCTCCGAACACGAGGCGATGCAGTGGTCATCAAACGGGTTCCATTTGACATCAAGGACTCTGCCGCTGTGGCCGCACACCCTTGGATGCTGAGGGTCCACCCTGCCTGTCTGAGTAAACAAACAAAGTTTTTAGCATTAGCTAAACATGCTAAAATTCCTTTATGAATCTTCAGTCAGTAACTTTGTCTGTCTCTAGAAAAGGAAGTGGTCTACGCACATGGTGGATGGGCAGCACTAGGAAGGACCCGCCCCCGGCACACTCGGTCACCACGGCGATGAAGCAGGGGTTGGCTGAGCAGTAGTGGTTGTCATGGACGCTGCGTGTGATTGGCACCCCGTCGTAGCTGTGCTCCTTGGTGGCGGGCTTTCCGAAGACGTGACGAAACTTTGAGCAGCGGAAAGACGAGCGCCACGACATCTGTGAGCACCGTGAGAGGTCAGAGGTCAAGACTCAAACGCTCACGTCAGTATTCAGCTCTGGATGTTGTCATGCAGCACCATATATTACTGTGAATTATCACTAATCTGAAGAACACAACGTGATGCCTCTTAAAGTGATGGAAACTGTGTGTGTGTTTGTGTGTCCTAGTAATCTCATAATAGTGTTGTGGAAATCCAGTAGAAGTGTTCTAATCAATCTTTCATTATTGGTTTTCATAACCTTATCAATTATGAATCTTTTTTTTGTCTCTCTTAAATATTCATGTGGTACATTCATCCTGCCTGTTGGTACAAATTCCTCCTGACCTTTGACCTTTGAAAGAGGAGATGAAACAGTTCATGTATGAAATAGAGCCCGACCGATGTAGGAAGTTTGAGGCCGATATTTGGGGATGTAAAAATCTGATATTGGCCAATATTTGTATATAATTTTCCTTCCATAAACACTTGAACACAACCAGCGCCCCTAACATTGTGTGCTGTTTAATAAGTCAAACAATGCAGTTTCAATATAAACCTAAAGTTACATTTCTTTTCAGCATACACATAAACATATTTACATTTGGATGAATAAATAAGTCCGATGCTGTCTTACCTCTGACTCAGTCATCAGCTGGTCCTCGTCCTGCAAACAAACTTTAAGTTTAATTCTGCTTCTGTACCTGACTTCTGACTGCAGTCATCTGCAGGCAGCTTCCTGCACAGCCTCTGTGTGTGTGTGTGTGTGTGTGTGACGTCTGCCCTTCTCTTCCACATTAACCGAGCTGTTTATGCACGGCTGCTCACACACAAACACGCCTCTACAATCTGATCCTGCTGCCACATTTACACACACGGAGGCAGCTGCAGTAAGACTCATCACGTATCATTAAAAGCACGCTCAAACTAATGTGTAATACAATAACAGTGCTTAGCATCATGCTTTGTGTTCTGCATTAATGTATGTATGTGTTTATAATGTCAGGTCCTCTGATTGGTTCATGCTTTTTATCTACTTCCTGTTTTATTTTGTAGCCCTCCCCTCTCACTTTTGCTTCAGGGTTCTTTTTTCTCCCCCCCTCCCCTTCCAGTCCTCCTCTCCTCTGACCTCCTTATCATCCTTCATGCTCAAAACAGGTTGACAGCCAGCTTTACGAGAAGATAAATGTGGAGATAAAAGTTAGAAAACCTCACATCTCTGTGTGAGGAGGATCATCGAGGACATCTGCATGTTTCTGATTCTTATCTGATGAGGGCGTTGCTGTGTTTTGCTCTGTTAATGAAGCCTTACGTGTCGCTTCTTATCTGAGCCACCCAACAGCAGCGACTGCACATATCATATTAATGAATTTAAAAAAAAAAAAAACCTCCTCACAGTCCAGGAGAAGGAATCATCCAAAAACCCTTCATGTATGTCCTGTATGTATGTTCATGTCCTTATAATAAATGCTAACATTTATTCAACAATGTGTACCTGAAGAGAAACTGAGGAAAATGGTGCAAATCAATGAAAGCAAAGTCTGATCATGCAATAAATAAATCCCAACATCCATAGAATTCATACTGGTTTGTAAGAAAGGCATTGTGAACAAAAACTTGAAGTTGCTTCCAAATGTTTGGCCTGTATTGTATATCACTACAAAGAACAAGTAAGGAGTGATTTTAAAAAAGAAAGAAAAACATGCACACAGCTGATCAGAAGACGGCCTGAACCCTGACACACACACACACACACACACCGTCTCTGACCAGTCTGATACAGTCTCACCAAAGTCATGAAATTCCTGCAGCTTTGTGAGACAAAATGTTGAAGAAGATAAAAGTGTGAGCAGCGCTGAGGTCGTTTGCGGACAGAGATGTAACACTGCTGTGCACGGCTGAACGTGATCAGCAGATAAAATCTCCCTTTCTTTTCTTTTTACTTTTCAACAACCTGTTTGAGCAGGAATTTTATCTCATGGAGGAAGTTCAGGTGCAGCGTCTATAAAAGGCCACCAGGGGGCCGCGCAGGTGCTCACTCTGTTTTCACTGAAGAACGCAACAAGTGAGTATGAACCACAGATTTTATGATGTTTGTTTTATTATATCAATTATGGACACTTTATTATATGTATTATAAAAACAATACTAAGACTGCTTACATGGGAACAATCTTTGTTTTTGTTATGGTATTGTTTTTCGGGGGTGTATCAGTAAATAGAATATGTTTTTTATTGAGTGCATTAATTCAGTGTTTCCTGACACGGTCTGCTTGTTGCACAGAGAAACAATCCTGATCCTGAAAAGTTACTACATGAATAGAATTTAATTTAATAAATCGAAGTTGTTCTAGATTTAGTGGAAGCTTCAGTACTGAAGCTTTGTACTTAAGTAAATCCTGATCAATAAAGTATCGATCTACACACTTTGACATCAGTCGTCTGTCTCTCAGCTGTGTGTGTTTGCTTTGTTGTTTGAAGATTGCTGACAGTAAAAACTTTCACTCCTTCGATCATTCACGCTGCTAAACACACATACACGAAATGATGCAGGCGATCAGGAGAAAGTGTTCTAAAAGATCTTTGCTGCGCCGTGAGGACAGATTGTAGAAATGTAGTGCAGCAGAAAGGAAAGATAACAGCTGCAAAATGTGATGGAGTAAAAGTATCAGTTTTACTTAAGCACAGATAAGTAAAAAAACATATTCCACCTCTACATTTCTCATCGGTTTATCAGAGATTATTACTGTCAGCTAAAACATGCAGACTGATAAAAATCCAGATGAGTTTGATAGACATGAATACCAGAAACATTTCCTGCGTTTTCTTCCTCACAGTGATTAAAAGTGTGGACTTCCACTGCCAGTCCAACAACACCGCCCATCGCACCATTGAAATCACAACCAAGCAGCTGGTTGTGAGGCGGGGCCAGTCCTTCACCCTCAGCCTGGAAATGAGGCAGGCTTTCAGCCCAGGGGACATTCTGCTCCTCGCCGTGGAGACAGGTTCATCAACACATACACTCGGGTTTATTTACCTTTATGCTACCCAATCCAACTCCATCCTGGCTTTACCTCAGGTCCTGCTCCTTCAGAAAAACATGGGACCAGGTCTGAGTTTGGAAACCCGGCCCCCACGTACACCAGCGGCGTGAAGGCAGTGTGGAAGTACAGCATTGATCAATGTTCTGTGGGCCTGGTGACGCTGTCTGTGACCCCACCCGCTGACGCTCCTGTGGGGAAATACTCACTGTCAGCAAGGACGGCACGAGAAAAGACCACTCTGGGGACCCTAGTGGTTCTCTTTAACCCCTGGTTCCCCGGTAAGTAAGAAGGGGGAAAAATGTAGCTGCAGTTCAGGTTGTCAGCAGGGTGTTTGTTTGCAGACGACTGGGTGTATCTTCCTCATGAGGGGGAACGACAAGAATACGTGATGAACGAAAGCGGGGTCATCTTCAGAGGAACAGCAGATTACATCAACCCAATGAACTGGGTCTTTGGACAGGTGAGCAGTAAGAGTGCGGCCATACCGTCACATACAACACAAACATGCCTTTCTCCTCTAAAAACCATCAATCAGGACTTGGGTTAGTCGTCCAGGATGTTTTTCATGGGATTGGGATGTGGTGTTGTCTTTACAGTTTGAGGAAGAAATGGTGGATATTTGTTTCAAGCTGTTGGACGTCAACCCAAAATACAAGAGAAACGCAGCTAACGACGTCTCTGCTCGATGTAACCCCATTTACGTCAGCCGGGTCATCAGTGCCATGGTAGGACCTCAGCTTCTCTGCACCAATACGTTAGCATGTAGCTATAAATACATTTTATTTGTAGATCAACAGTAATGGCGACCAAGGTGTGCTATCTGGAAACTGGTCAAATGACTATAGTGGCGGAAAAAGCCCCACCTACTGGATCAGCAGCGTTAGCATCCTTCAGCAGTGGTACGACAAACACTGTCTGCCAGTGAAGTACGGACAATGCTGGGTGTTTGCAGCCGTGATGTGCACAGGTACTGAACCTGCTTCAGAGAGTTCCTGTCACATATTGTTGCCCTCTTTGACCGCTGTTGATGGTTGCAGTGATGCGGTTCTTTGGGATCCCCTGTCGTGTTGTCACAAACTTCCAGTCGGCTCACGACACAAACAACAGTCTCACAATCGATGAGTATTACGACTACAGCGGACTGCGTCCACGAAACGCTGCGGACAGCATCTGGTAACACACACACACAAACACATGTTAGCCACCAAGAAGTTCCACTTTCCAATACCACAATGCGTCTGTCAGGAACTTCCATGTGTGGGTGGAGGGGTGGATGAAACGTCCAGACCTCATGAAAGGTGACACCTACGACGGCTGGCAGGTCCTGGATCCCACTCCACAGGAACTGAGCTTTGATGAACCCAGTTCAAGCGGGAGACCAGAAGGTGACTGAACCAGACAATTTATAATTAGACTCCAATGTGGTGGTGGTGAAGGCTGGCGTGGATCTGGTAGTGCCTCGGGTGGAAGAGGGTTGAATTGGCCGCTACGCTCTGATTGTCCAGGAAGGACTGTTGCTTTGCGAAAGTTCATCAAACTCTCCATCAGGTTTTTTGGCTCCACCCACAACATGCTGTTTTCTTGCTGCAGGTGTGAACTGCTGTGGTCCAGCACCAGTCAGCGCCATCCTCCGTGGTGACACCGACCTCAAGTATGATCTGCCGTTTGTGTTTGCCGAGGTCAATGCCGATGTTGTGAAGTGGATGGTCCGTACAGACGCATGCGTGGCGACATGTTCAGCAGGATTATCAAAGCTTGTGTATTAACATCGTATTGATTTGATTTGACGTTCTCAGATCAACCCTGATGGTTCAAAGAGGAGAATGCACTCTGACACCTGGACTGTGAGTCAGAACATCTCGACCAAGGCTGTGGGCTCCTCATTGCGGAATGACATCACAGACAGCTACAAACACAGAGAGGGTAACAGCTACATGCAACTACATGGCGACTAACATGTTACTAAGTAAATTTGTCAACAGGCAGCTCCATGGAGAGGAACGTGTTCAGACGAGCCGTCAACAGGGTGAACTCCAGAGACGGCCAGGAGGACAACACAGGAGACGAGCAGCTGAAGGTGGAGATGAAAATTGAAGAGGTAAAAAAGGAAAAGAGCAGCTAGTTTAGTGCTAGCTAATCATGCTAAGCTAATATCTTTATCTTTCTTTACCAGGAGCGCTTGGTGCAGAATGGAGACGACATTAAACTGAAGCTCAGTTTGTGCAATAAAGATGCCACCAAAAGGAAAATGGCGATTCGTGTTATCGCACAAGCCATGAGATACAACGGCATCCCAGCATGCTCCATTCTGAACTCAGTGCAGGAGCAGGTTCTGATGTCTGGGAAAGGTCTGTACCACATCAGTGTGTCATTTCAGCAGTGTTACTCTGACTAAAAAACCTTCATGTCCTGCAGGCGTCACCGTCCCGATCCACATCCCGTTCTCCGTCTACAGTAAGTCTATGATGGGCTGTGACAGCGTGAAGGTTTCAGTCTTCGCCTTTGACGACGACGACATCTACGAGACTGAGACCGACATCGTCCTGAGTGATCCTCCCATCTCTATGAAGGTCAGGAAACACTTTGCTTTTCCTGCAGCCACAGAGGAAAAAGAGGTTAAAACCGAGCTGTTTGTTCCAGGTTTTGGGTCCGGTCCACGTTTACCGTACAATGACGATGGAGGTGAAATTTAAAAACCCATGTAATGAAAAGCTGGAAAACTGCATGCTGACCATCACCGGAGCCGGTCTGTTCAAACCACACAGTGTGCGCAGGTCAGTATGTCTGAAAAACTTTATTGTCAGAGGCCTGAATTCTTAGATTGGGAAAAGAATCTAGACATTTTTTGAGTGTTTATATGATTTATCTCAATTTTTGTACAAATTCTGAACATGTTTTCTGTCCAAAGAGGCACTGTAACATCTTATTGCTGATAATTTGGTTGGACTGGCAGGTGGACTTGAAGCTAAGCTAGCAGTTTCCCTTGGTTATTAAGTAAGTATTTCAGGGTGACATTGTGTTTTTATGTGTTGTCAGTGATATCCGGGATCTGGAGCCGTACAAGACCCTGACTCTTACAATAACCACGATCCCCTACAAGGCTGGACTGAAGACCGTTGTGGCCGACTTCGACTGCAGCGCCTTCAGAGACATAAAGGGCAGGTGCACCGTCGAAGTTAAACCATGATGTTAAGGCCCAAACAGGGTGATTGATCAGTATGTTAACTATTGTCTTGGTGTTGATTTTGGTAGACTGTACCTTTTTTTTTTCATAAACATGTACTCACCATCTTAAAATTATTTAGTCAATGCTTGAAATTTTATTTTTCATGCTTTATCGTACACTCAGTCAGAAGTAAATTAACATCCTTATAAAAAACATACACAATCAAGCAACTTGAAATATTCACAATAAACATCATGATAATTACAAAACTGTGCGATCTGGTGCTGATTTGACAAAGATCTGTGTCGTCATACAGAGGATTGTTTTCAGTCCAGTTACTCTACAACTTGCGCGTTTGAATAATGAAACCAACAACAACAGTGGAGGCTGATCTGTAATGTTTTATGAGACGACAATCATTAACCAGGAGGAAACACACCAGCTGGATTCTACCTTAAAGTCTGCAGGGAGGCTCAAAGACGTTAGGGTCATGGGTCCTTCCTTTAGTCCACTTCAGATTAAGTTTGGCAGGTTACCACAAACATAGCAGCAGGTTGGTCAGGGTGGGGGTGGGGCGTCGCCTTCCAGAGCCTCAGAGATTATGAAGCAAAGCTCAGAGAAGCATGGACGCTCTTCAGGTCTCTGCAGGGACACACACACACACAGATCATGAATGGGGGTCACTCCAAAAAAATGTGTTAGGTGAAGTTAGTGCTGCACACCTCGTGCCAACAGAGGTGCATGATGTCGTAGATGGCGGGCGAGGCCAGTTTGGGCCGGAACAGGCGGTGACCCTGGGATACCAAAGTAACCACCTCATGATTGGGACTGTGTTCGAACGGCATGCGACCCTCTGTGAAAACCTCCCACATCAACACTCCTGGATACACAAACACAAGTTTATTTCACATCCATGATACTAATTCTGTTTGATGGTTCGTTGGTGTTGAGGCTCACCAAAGGACCAGACGTCAGACTTGCTGCTGTATCTGCAGAAGTTAAAGACTTCAGGAGGCGACCACTTCACCGGAAACTTGGCGCCTGACGAACTGGTGTACTGGTCGTCTAACACGTACCTACATGAAGAGGATTTTAGTAAAGAGGTGACACCGACTTACTGTATAAAGAGTGGTAACAGAAATAGTCATACCTGGCCATACCGAAGTCGGACACCTTCACCACCAGAGAGTCATTCACTAGACAGTTTCTGGCAGCCTGCAGAACACATGAGAGGAGTACCTGAACAAATAGTTCCTACTCCCAAACCATTCTTGAACAGAAATGAAAATACCAGGTCTCGGTGGATGAAGCCGTTGGTCTCCAGGTGCTCCATGCCCTCACTGACGTCCAGGCAGATACTGAGCAAGGACTCGAGGTTGAAGCTGCCCCGCTGCTGCCTGAGGAAGTTCAGAAGGCAGCCGTGCTCCATGAACTCTGTGACGATGTAGATGGGCCTCTGCTGGCTGCAGACGCCGTACAGCTGCACCAGTTTAGGGTGGGAGAGTTTCCTGGAGACACACACATGTCGTTAGTAAAGCTGCAGCAGCAGTTTCTAGAACTGAATCTCCTTCTTTGTACTCATTCAAAGGAGTTGAATCAAGGCATCTGGACTTGTAGAGTTTTCTTGAAGACGTTTCACTGCACAGCGCCCCCTTCAGTCTCATAGTCGTTAGACAGCCGTTAGCCCCACCTGACACTGATAGACACACACACTCAGGGAATTATCAAAGGACTCTTAGATCTCTAATGTAAGTTTTCACAGTCCCTCCCACAGGGGGACAGTTAGCCCATAAATATCTGTTTCCTCACCAAAGTTACTTTA
>JAVQJX010045253.1:0-15627 GCA_036025115.1 Ambassis agassizii
TCAGTGTGTTTCTACAAGAAACAAACACCTCTACAATATTTACATGAACTTCTTTGATTTTTTTTTCCTTTCATTTTTTTATCTTGTAGTCAATGTTGGTTTGTACTGAAAGGCTGTCATGAATATCTTACATATTTACTGTTTGGGAGGGAACAGAAGAACTTTTAAAAAACAAAAATGAAAGAAAAGAAAAAGCCTAGCAAAAAGTTTAACATCAAACCTAAACCCTGGACGGCCACAGCCATATGAAAAGCAGGGACAACACAATGGAAACAGACGCCTATCTGTCAGTAGAGTATGATCTGCTGACATCCACATCCCACCCATTGCACCCATCTATACTGCAAAACACTTTGTACACAGAACATTTGTTTGCTTTAAGGTGTTTGTTCAGGGAGGGATTTTTTGGTATGGGGCAAAACTACCCCAATAAAATGCAAAAAAAAAAAAAAAAAAAAGCATTCTGGAAAGGCCTGGAAAACTCGGAGAAAAAGAAGTTTTACAAACAAAAACTTTGACCTTATCAAACAAGTCTGCCTACTAAAAAGTTCTGCATTAACCACACATTTTCTACCTGCAGGAACAAGGTGGAAATCAGTGTGGAAGAACAGAAGAAAATGTTTTGCCAGAAGAAATATCCTGCCAAAACACTCTTCTTGCGAGACTTTTTGTGAACTGGGGTCACTGATAAACATGCTTTGAACCAACACACACACACACACACACACACACACACACACACATATAGACAACGGACTCCAGTCTTGAGAGACTTTGATGACCTAAAATGACCCATCATCCGGGGGTCATTTTAGGAAACGGCAACCATGGAAAGCAGGGAGCCAACCTCCTCGTCTTGAAATGAAAGCCAAGAAAAGGGAACAAATTTGTTCATCTTAGGCAGGTTTCTCTTCCAAGCACCTGCTCAACTGCTTTCCTGGTGCAGAAAGTACATCCATAGCATTGGTGTGAAAATGGGAAAAAGTATATTAATGATCCTCCAGGCAAAGCAGCTGATACTAGGGATTTAAAAAAAAAAAAAGTTACTCTCGTTCAGACAGGAGGATGTGGAAAAGCAGGAGATTAATGCACAGTAGAGAGGGGAACAACAATTTTATAGGGCTGGTGAATCACAAAACCACTGAGGACAGTGGATGGGTACACTGAAACTCATTTCACTGTAAGATACTTACAGCTAATGCAACTAAGTAACAATACCATTAATAACAGCAATAGTAATATTATTATATAATACTATGAAATGAAATAAAAAAGCTTCAAAATAACTTCACAATTAGAAATCTTGCATAACTGAAGACCAAATTGATTGACTTTTATAATCTTAAAAGGGCGCCTTTAACAGGTGCTTTTAAAAACCCTGAATTTGTCTGGTATTCCTGTGCGTCTGTGTGCGGATTTGTTAGGGGATGCAGGTTAAGAAAGGGTTTGACACTGTGTGTGATGTCCAACTGTTAATTCTGTGAGCTGACCGACATAAAATATACCTGTTTTAAGTTTTCATCAACTGCTTTCAAATGGATGTTGGCATGGAAACAGAAAAAACCTTTGTACCTGGGCTTGAGGAACAACTTGCTCGGAACATGAGTCAAACAATACTGCTACAGGTGAATTAATGTTGGAGGATTATATTCACATGCCAGATTACACAAACCTCTCACACACTAGCTTGTGGAACTTCCCAGTGAATGTGAATGTGTGTGTGTCTGTGTTGCCTTGGTATTATGTGATTGGCTGTAAGGCCATCCGGAGGAGCAGCGGATATTGGGGAGGTGGCTTTGTTTCTGAGAAAAGGAGGGTGTTTGTGTCTGGCTGACCATTGGCAAGTGAGGGAGAGAAGTGTGCCAACTAGTTGAGTGTTCCACGGCAGTTCTCTGTTCCACAGAGGCAGGGGATCTTGTTCTCTTCCAGGGGGAATTTGTAGTCGTAGGTGATCTCTTCATTGACAGCAATGGCCTGTTTCGAGTAGATCACAATCTTCTTCTGAGACTCTATGGTGATGACCTTGGCATAGCAGTTAGGCTGGAGGGAGGAAGAAGAGATTAGTGCAGCTTGAGGCATTTTTACTCTCCATCTGAAATATGTCGGGTATAAACTGTAGATAAGGGTGTTCAGACTCACAGTGCAGCAGTGGTTGATGAATCGTGCCAGGTTGCCACACTTGGTGGCATCTATAATGGTGTCGTGGTCCACTCTGAACAAGTAGCTGCTCCCGATGCCCTGCTGAGCGTATCGCTTCTCTCGATTATCAGCCACCATCTGGGCACACAACACCGAAAATCCATTTGTTAAACACATCTGTGCTGGCAGTTACAGTGTAGTACCTGCTGCAAACAGACACTGGAAGTTTTACCTGTCTGATGTTTTGACCCACATACTCAATGACCATCTCATCAGCAGCAATGGGCTCCATGGCAAACAGACCCCATTCATGGATCCTACTGCGTCCGAAACGAAGCTTCTTTTTGCGGAACTGTATGATGACAGACAGGACTCATTTTTAAAGCAATTTCTGTTGTTATTTACAAAGAGTGTTGCCCTTTGCATGAATAGTAACATCCCATTTATACTGATATAAGACAAAAAAAGGAGAACTATTTGCATGATGGCTCATACTTTAAGACTTGGAGCTTAAACACATCCAATAACTAATCTTTTTGTGTTGGTCTATGAATGTATCACATCAAAGCGTTATGGCAATACATAAGGTTCACAAGAGAAGCTCTGCGATGTTAACTCTGAATGTGAACAAATATTGGAAGTAGGAGGTCAAAGCCAAACAAAAAAGCACTTTCTTTTATAAAGGTAAACATGCACTTTGAGGACAGAACATCTGTCCCTTGCAGCCACCAGAACCAGTATGCCTTATGTTAACAGAACAAACCTTGTGTGTGTGTGAGTAAACTGTTCAATAAACCACAACGTCTTGCAAAGAGCAGTAAAATTTATATCGTGAGTCCCACAATATTGAACAGCAACACCGTGACTGTTATTGGTTGTACCTTGAGCTGGTTGAGTTTGAGCAGGTCAGAGTCCATGACAGCTGTGGTGCCGATGACTGTTAGGAGGCGGCGTTGCTCTGAACGTCTCTCTGATAGAACTCTGTTTACTCCCTGGCAGGAAACAGGCATAGCAAAGCTTGAGAAAGAGCTGCATGCACAATATCACTTTATCACAGGGCTGGGAGGTGCAGGAAACCTAAAAGACAGAAGCACTCAGACTTTTGAATTTACATACAGTTTTGTCAGTGTAGGTGAGGTTTGTAGGAAACCAAAGGACTGCGATCACACATGAGGAACAGTACACAAATAAAATCTAGAAGCGAACTCCCATAATAATTCAGACTAATCAGCAGCAAATGTTAAATTACCAGAAAAGCCACACATATTAGACAATGTGTCTGGTATTTGCATTAGTTCAGTTTTTGAAACAAACAAACAAACAAACAAACAAACATGAAACATCAACAAGCTACAAAAATGCCTTTTGTTTAGATTCTGCTTTTTGCTAGCTGTCATGAAAAGTTTATGGATTTTTAGTGGGCAGTAACTTGACAACAGAATACAAGGACTTGAAAGTCGTGCATCAGATCAAGTAAAATTTGTCTGAAAGATGCCATCATAGATTCTCTTTGTTCACTGACTACCAGACCAAAACCACATCACACGCCGTCTCCTGACAGGTGCAGACTCATAACAGACACTAACCTACTTTGATCAACAGGTTAATGAAGGCTGATGAGGCGTCCTGTTACAGCTTCTTTGTACAGAGTATGTGATTCTAAAATAAAACCAAAGACTGACAAAACCATCAGCCAAAGGTAGTGAAAAATCTGAGCTGTGGGTTTCTCAAATATAAAAAAAAACCTTTGCTTTTCTCCATGGTGACAGTGAGTAGAAAAAACAGAATGGAAACCAGGAAGGAAAACACTTCAAATCCAAGATTTGCAAAACCACACATTAGATTATGGTGATTTTCCATTCTAGACCACACAACACTGCACAACACAACGATCCATTATGTAAATAATAAATGACGCCACACAAGGCCAGTAACATCACAACATCACATGGAAAATATGGAATGTTTTCCATGTACTTCTGTTCAAAATGTTAATTGCAGATATCTTGCACGTGCCATGAAATGTCAAAATCTAGTCTGCATATAGCCCGCATGGATCAAAACAGTGTTAACAGAGTGTTAGTAAAATGTGTTATGTTTCTCTGACGCTACTTTACAGTTAATAACAGATCAAGCACAGGATTTTGTCGAAATGTTTACATAACAAATGTTGAGTTAATTTTTATCTTAAATAAACTAAACTAATGCACTACACCCCAGGATAATTATTTTCCTTGTCAAAATATTTGTTTCATTTGCAAAAGTACATAGCCTTTCTTAGTAGACACCGTTTTAAAGTACATGGGACGTTTGCACACTTTTTTAAAGGATCATAGCCTGAGCCACCAAACCCTGCATATTTATAACAATATGAGTAAAAGTAAAATACATTGTCCTGAAGTGTCTTCATGAACACAAATAAAAAACGTTTTTCTACAGTTTCTTTGTCAATTAAATTCCTAATTGATATTATCACACATCACACATTTTAGAACAGCCATGATCAGCTAACCCGGGGCTTCAGGATAGTTTTGTAAGCTTGTGGAGAACTAGCTTAAAAAACAATGCCGGCACCCACACTACCAGCATTATTCTTCTTCTGTAACACTAAAGCACACAAGGCCCTGCAGTTACATCAAGGCAGAGTGAATATTATCTCACTGAGTAAAAGCAAATTTCAATACACCATGCGTAGTTCATCTTTCTTAGTTGCTACTTTGATTCTGACACTGTACACCAAAATGTACTGCCAAGCATCATTATGGAACCTGTTAGATTAGCAGACAAACATGGGAGGGTGGGAAAATGTCAGTTTCACTGTAGAGAGAGAGGATAAAAGTTTGCCTACCGAGGTATCGACATTCTCCACCTCTCGTATGACCTGCTCTGGCAGATCCAGGTCTAGATACACATCCTTCTCCTTGCGGCTGATGGCGTAGTATCCCTCACTCCTAGCACAACCGGTCACATGCTCACGGAGCTGTCCATCTGCATTCTTCTTTTTCCGACGGGGGTTTGGCAGGTTGGTTAGTGCAGCGCAAAGGTCAAGGACAATAGCAGGGAGCCAAACCATGATGGCATGTATCAATTATATATATGCCTGATTTCATAAGACACATGGAAATTGACATATTTAAGGCAAAAGCTAGTCACTGAAAAAGGATATTGGTATGGGTGACCCAGTGAGTGTCATTGAGCCAGTCAGAGCTGTGGTCATCTTGTAGCAGCTTCTCATAAGTCTTCTTCAGCAACAGCAAGTCTTCCCCATCCAGACCAGAGTTCCAGATGTCATACAGGATGGTCATCTGCTCAAACTCGGTGCGTTGGTCAAATTTCACAGATGGTGGCTCAGGTGCTGGGACAGGCTTAGGCCAGTGCTGGGATGATGTTACCCCTGCCTCCTGCAAAAAGAGGCGCTCACTCTTCCTCACCTCTTCCACCACCTCGTCCTCGGTGTCAGAGCTGGACAGCTCTCCAGACTCCAGCTCCTCCACGTCAACATCTTCCTCAGAGTCCTAAAAAAAGGCTGCCTTTTAGTTCCTCATCTATTTAGGGTAAACATGTTGTCCACATTACACACAATGGATTGTGGATAGTTTTGTTATCTGGGATAAATTTAAATTTGACAAACACTTGCATCTGTTTTGACTCATTATTATTTTCAGTTGCTAAAGGTCACATCCATCTACACTGAAAACCTCACCTGGCTTACATATATTTCTCTTCTCAGACTGAATGCTGGCTCTATGAGTTTTGTCACATTTGTTTTTATTGTATTTACATTTATTTTCAGTCTTTGAGGATCAGAATAAATCATTACCAAAATGCAAAGTTCTATGTGTCATAATTTTGGAAACCTGAAATGGCTAAACAGTATTGAGACATGATTTAAGACATGCTCTTGGCACGTACAGGAACCTCCCAGACAAAGACTTACGCACCTCTTGTTTCCGTTTCCTCTGTTTCTTGCCAAGGGGCTCCTTCTGTTTTTTAGAGTGATAAACTTCAATGTTTTCTTTATCATTTTTTCTCCTCTTTTTGCTGTTCTCCTGTTCTCGTTCAAAACCTTTGCCAATTATATTCTTCTTCTTTGATGGTGGAGATACAGCTGCACTCTGGCTTGTATCCTCAGAGTCACACAGCACTCCCACTGGAGACAAGTATTCACTAGTGTCTGCCCTGGATGGTAGCTGCTCTCCAATGACCTCCTCTGGTGCTTCGAGCACCCCAGAAATAGTGTTGAGGTCTGCTGGGAGCAGCACTGAGGAATCCTGTCTGAAAGTTCTTTTAGCAGCAGGTGGTGCTGGTGTAACAGGAGGTTTGCAGTAGTTGTGCTCCATCAGGACAATTACACCACCTGGGCTCATAACCAAGGCCAGAGACTCTGGAGAGTAGAGATCCTCTTCCATCTTCTGCTCCTCTGCTTCATCAGATGTCTCCGTTTCCTCTGAGTCCCCAGCATCAGGGTCCATTTTTAAGGCTACATCAGCCAACACAGAGAGATCAGTAGTTGAAGAGGCCAGCTGTAAGAGGCTAGATGCCCCCAGCTGCTCTCTGAGTCTCAGCCTCTGCTCACTTTCTTCCTCTTCCTCATCTTCCTCTTTGAGAGAGTGACAGGATGAGGCAGACAAGCTCGGTGTGCGAGGTCTGCCTCTGGACCGTTTGTTGACAGAAGGTGGCTGAAGTGCCTCCTCAAAGGCCATCCTACACATAGAGGCATGGTCCAGTGGCAGGTTCTGCACTGTGCGGCACACCATAACAGGAGTGACAGGAGATTTGGGAGAGTCTTTGCCTGCACCTCGTTTGCCAGGGGATTTGACTGGTGTGGACTGGGGAGAAACTGTGGGACCTTTTTTGGATTCGTCCAAATCTTGTGTTCGTCCAGCTGGGGGCACAATAAGGGCATTGCCTTCACCTGGTTTTGAGGCAAATGGTAGCAGTTGGATGCCGTGACTGGAACGAACTGAGGAGGCTGATGAAGAAATGATGGGACAGTCTGGAAGCCTGCCAGAGAGGAGGGAGGATTCACCCACCACTTGTGATGGAGAAGGTGATCGAGGAACTGGTAGCTGCATTTTGCTGTCGTTCTCATCTGTAGAGAATGACACAGTCTTCCTGCGCTTTTTGAGAGGAGGTACAAGAACAATAGGGGATGAAGGACGTGGATAAGGTGGCGATGGAGGACGCTTGGCAGATGCTGTATCTGTCTTGCCATCTTTTGTATCTCCTGAGAGAAAGAAAAGCGTTTTGAACAGCTGATCTTGGTAAATCAAATGAAAAAGGCTGGATTGTCCCTCAACATTTGTGACCGTTGATGATTTTTTTGAATTTATCAATAATGTTAAGAGGACATTCTGACTAACCTGTTTTGACCTCAGACTTTGAAAAAGCAGCTGCATTACTCCCTCTGAAAAAAACAGAACAAGAATTTGGTGAAGGAGAAAAAAAGAGTAATGATTAAGAGTCAAATATTAAGCACTGGAACATTAATAATGCACTTCTCAGGGCGTCTCCCTTGTCACAGTTATCATATATATAATATGAACTATAGTACAAAGTTATACCTTCCGTGCCCTTTCTCAGTTGTGCTATCCATGGTTGACTCATCCATGGTATCTGGCCCTTCAATTGCAGCCCGACCCCCTTCTTCTTCTTCCTCATCCTCAGAAGAGGATGAAGACGATGATGAAGAGGAAGAACCCTCAGAGGATGACGAGAGGCTCTCATCATCACTATCAGCACTGAGGGCATCATCTGAAACAAAAAAAAATGTAACTACACCTTGAAAACAAAAATATGTCTAGAGCTATAACAATAGAATTTGTTTGTGCTTTACCATCAGACTCCTTCTCACTTTCATCTTCCTCATCCTCCTACACATGAAACAGGATTGTCGTTACAACTAGTAAGAATCAAAGTGAAATGCTGCCACCTAGTGAGACTGACAATACTGACAATAACGTGACATTAATCCCAAACTTTAAAGCAAAAGACAATGTGTTAGAAACGGAACCTTTTCAGTTGAGGAGCCAGATGTTTCCTCTCCCTCACTGTCAAGCTCCCAAGGTTTACGGCTCCTTGGCTTCTTTTTCCTCCTCTTGTTGTCCCTTTCAGCTCCATGCCTGTTGGCCTCTGGTATTCTCCCATCAGCAGCTGGAATTAAGATACCAGTTCAAAGGTTAAATACAGTAGGCCTACTACAACCCGGGTTTAAAATGTTTCATAGCTGAGCAAAACCTTCATCATCCTCTGGTGGTGTTGAGGGCCGTGGCCTCTTCACATCTCCCTGTTCAAGCTCCTGTGGTTCTTTCCTTTTTACCTGGACAATTGGAGGCCATTTCTTTTAAATCAGTGAAACTGAGAATACATTTCAGCAGGTCTGAATATAATGCACATTTTCCTGTTTTATTTGTTCTTATTGACTCCTGATATGACAAAATCCACATATTTAAACTTCCAAGAAAGGGATTAAAACACTTTTTTAACAACGTAATTCTAAATGACACCAGTACAGCATAATATGACAATCAAGATTTGCAGTGGCCTCATGCATTTACCTTGAAGGAAGGCAATCGTAGCGCTCCACGGAGAGAAAAACCCTCCATGCCACCACTCTTTGCCCAATCCACAAGCGATGTGAGAGGTTCCCGTGGACGGCTGACCTTTTCCTCTTTTTTGTCATCATCACGTAAGGCAGAAACACCCCTAACCATTGTCTGAAAAGGCTGGAAAAGAAAACATTTATAATAACTGACTGATTGCTGCTGAAAATGAGAAAGACAACACAAAAGGGCAGAAGTGAGAATTTTTAAGCACAGCGCATAAGAAAACAGGTTGAGAGGTATTTGTCTTTCTTACTTTGGCCTTGGTCTCTTTCCTATCCCACCACTCATCAAAGGTTGCAAAGGCTACGTTCTCCACCATCTTGCGGTTCAGGTCCCTCTGCATGATGTTTTTCATTTCCTGGATCAGAGTGGCCAGGACCATCTGCACTGTGGCCTCGTGTGGATTCTCAGCCAGTATGGGCATCTCCTCTCCTGGAGCCCCGTACTCACCTCCATCACCAGGCAGCATGGTGCCATAGCCAGGTGGGGGCATGTAAGAGCGGTAGTGTGGAGGCAACACGTGTGGCGGCCAGCCAGTGTGTGGATGTGGGATGTTATGATGAGGAGGGGGTGGTATTTGAGTGCTGTGGGGGTCAGGGTAAGGATAGGGCATGTGGGAGGGCATGTAGCGGTGGTCTTGGTCATAATGAGTGCCTGCCCCACTGCCCTCTTGGTCCATGTAGGGGTGATGTGTGTGGGGTGGTGGCAAAGAGTGGAGATGGTAGGAGGTATAGTCTGCAGTAGCTGCTTCACCCGGGCCTGGGGTGCCATTGGATGATGACATGCGTAGCTGGTGTAGACGACTCAGCATTTGGGTCTGCATTTGGAAGGACATAGGAGTTCCACCACTGTACTGATTCATTAGCTCCATTGAGGAGGCATAATCATACATATGGTGAGGCATAGGAGGGGGGTATTCAGAGTGCAACTCCATGTGGGGAAGAGGTGGAATCCCTGGTGGAGGAGGGGGTTGGAGGGAATAACCAGGGGGGGGTGGAGGAGGCAGATGAGGTGGGTAGGAAGGTATGGGGGGATGCATGGACGTGCCAAAGTGCTGTGCAGAATCAGACAAAGGTGGTGGTGAAGACGAGGGGTCTGTGGTCTGTGAAGGCATGGCAGCCTGAGATGAGGAAGGTGAAGATCCAGAGGTGACAGATGGCTGGTGGCTTGTCAGTGTTGTTATTGTGGTCGTCTCCACCTCTTCTTCATCTGAGATCTCCATGTCTTCCCCTGAAGAATGAGGGGAAGCCTAAAAGAAAACAAAGATTACAATATTTATGCATCTTGATGTTGATCACCACACAAAAACACAACAGCAAAACAAACACAAAAACAAAACAAACAAACTATTCATGTGCTGGCCTGGTTAGAAGGTATCCAAGGTGGTAATCTTGGACACCTTTTCCTTTCTGCACCAAAACATATTTCCTCTGCATACTAAAATCTACATAATGATCACTGATCATACCTGACTCTGCCCATTGTAAGGGGGTGTGTGTGCTCCTGTTCTGCTTCGTGCATCAGTAGACGCACCCTCCGAAGACTCTTCCTGCAAAGCCCCAGTCCCTGGCAGGCCAGCGAGAGGCTGGGGTTCCTCTGAAAGTGGGATGTGCGGAGAATATGTAGAAGAAGGTGGTGTGGCTGATGTAAGCAAATTAGGACTACTCCTACCCTCTCCTCCTTTCCCTCGTTTTCTTCCTCGGTGGGCATCTTTATCTCTTTCCCCTTTTCTCCTGTGGTCCTTCTCCCCATTATCTCCTGCCTGTTTCCGTTCACCTGCACCTGCATCACCTGACACACCTCTTCGCTCTGCTCCATCCCCACCTCTGCCTCTTTGCTTCTCCTCTTTCCTGTCTTCCTCATCTTCCTCATCAGAAGCAAGGAAAGAAAACTTAGCCTTCTGTTCTTTAAGTAGCATCTCAATACGAGAGTCGAGACTGCTACTGTGGTAGACAAATGGTAAACTCTCATTGGTGGAATCTGGCTCTGGGGAAGAAGAGTCCCGTTGAGGGGGTGGAGGAGAGCTGGAGGAGGGGGGAAGATGGTGAGGAAGGGAAGTAGAAGAAGGTGAGTCGGAAGAGGAAGCAATGGAGGGGTGGGGTGGGGAAGTAGGTGGGGGTGTCTTTGGAGGGGCAGGTGGGGTGCTGGGACGGCGTTTGGGCTTTGTCCATTGCTCTTCTCGGGAAGGACTGTCCTGGTTGAAGTCCAGTGTCCCAAGTGTTTCAGCTACAGCTGCAGCAATAACAGAGGCTGGGGGCAGAGGTGGAGGGGGTGGAGGAGGTGGAGGAAGAGCAGTGTGTTGACCAGGATGGGCGTCTTTATCAGCACCTACTGAAGGCAGGGCTCTCTCTGCAAGGTTCGTGCCCCCTAGACGACCGGAAACATCCGTTCCCTGAGAAGGGGCTGGGGCAGGCTCTTTGGAGGAGGGGTATGCAGAATATGAAGATGGAGGGGGAGACATACTGTTAGAGGAAGAGCGGTAGGAGTTGGAATTGTATCTGGGGTCAGAGTTGTTGGAGTATTCACTGTCTCTATCTCGGTCTCTGTCCCTATCCCGATCTCTGTCTCGGTCCCTGTCCCGGTCATGGCTGCTCCTTCTGCGACTGCCACTGCCGTGGTGGTTGTGAGAATGGTGGTGGTTGCGGTGTCTCTGGTGACTGTGGTCACCTGACCGGGAACCAAGGCTATCTCGCCTATAAGCCCTATCTTCCCTGCGATCTGAATGATGGTGGGAATGATGGGAGTGGTACTTTGAGGAAGAGTTTGTTTCTTGCTGGTGATAAGATGATCTTCTGGAACCAACACCGCCTGTCCCATACCACCCTGAGTCTCTTTCACGGTCCCTCTCTCTATCTACCATTGGGGGCTGATCATATTGACTGCCAAGTGGTGGTGGGGGCATTGAAGAGTGGTGCGCCATGTGTGGCCCAGGTCCTCCAACACTGGGGTAGGGGGGATAGCAAGGTGGCTCATTGGGACGGTATGATGCAGCAGGGGGATACAATGGCCGGCCTCTGTGGTACATTGAGGGTTCCTGTGCATCGTCAGAGTAGCGAGACACTTTGTATCCTCCAACTGTAGATGAAACTGCTGAAGATGAAGACGAGGATGGTAACATGTCCTGTGGAGGGTAGCCGCTGCCCAAAGTGCCACTACTGTAGCCACTATGCCTGCAACAAAGAAATTAAGCAGGTTGATTATTTAGTGCACTGACAGCCAACCACTTAACATAAAAAGCAATTTCTGCATGAGACTGCATAAAAGGGATAGGTTGAGCATGACTTATATGAAAAAAAACTATCAGATAAATCTGTTTTCACTACCTTGATGACAGCACAACTACTAACCTGCTGCCAGTGTACCCAGAGTCTTGTGAGAATGGGGTCCCAGATCTGGAGCTGTAAGGTGTTCCTCCTCCTTGAGATGAAGCAGAGGAGCCAGGGGTATAGGGGCCTGCCATAGAGGATGGGGGTGTGTCCAGACGCTGCTCACTGAAACCAGTATCTACAGGGCAAGGCGTGATGCTTCCTGATGTGAGGGCCTGCACACCTGCTGCCAACACTGCAAGCTCACTGGAAAGCCTCCGCCTGACTTCAGACGACTGCACACACAGTCAAAAAGACAATCAAACAAATATAGACAAGTCTCAGAGAAGTCTCCTATTTATTACTAATACCACCAAGAATTTTCTTAATATCCAGTCCTGTCAAAACTTAAGAATAATATTAGAAAACATAGTTGAACAAGTGTGATGTGTCTATACCGTGTCAGGCTGTGGTTGTGTTGGGGCCTGAGGCTGAAGCCTGTCTGTCAATGCCTTGCCTCCCAAAGGCACCGTCTGAGGAGTGTAGGACCCATTTACTATCAGGTCATAATACTTCTGTCTCTGCTGGCCTGCGCGAGAAACATTCACAGAATTTTAATTGAGGTTCTGAAGTGATCTGATAATGAAGAGACTGTTTCAATTAAATAGCAACCATTGCTTACAAAAACAATGTGTTTTAATGTATTCTGATACATAAACATGAATATCAGTTTACTACTTACCCTTTATATCCAGCTGTGCATGAATGATGTTACCCATGACAGAGGTGTTGTGCAGGTGCTTGACAGTGTCTTTAGCTCCTCTGGTGCTGGTGAATAATACCCTGGCCAGGCCTAAGTGCTTTCTGGTCTTGGGATGAAATAGGATCTCCATCTCCTCCACCTCACCAAACTTGGCACACATTTCAGCCAAGAATGGCTCCTTAATGTTGTCATTGAGTCTGGCAAAGGTCACCTCTTTAAGGGGTATGGGGCCCACATAGAACTCATCAAGCTGTAGTAGCAAATGAAAAGATCAAGGAAAATAAAGATTCCAGGAGGTGAAGCTGTCGAGGTGTACAAAATTTATGTTCTTTCTATTCTTACCTTGAACTTTGGCACTGGCAAGGACAGTTCTGTATACCGGGACCACAGTCTCCGAGGTCTTGGGTCTCGCAGTTCACCCACAGGAGGAAATCCAGAGTCCTAAAACACAATGATGTGACTCAAAGATACATCTTTAAATAGATACATATTCCAAAGATAATAAATGAAAAACAACTTACTGGCACACTGAAATGAACTCCATCATATCTGTAGATTTTCTGTGTGACCCTCCTGATGGCCGGGTCCTGGACAAGTTTGTAGCTTTTCCACTGCAAACTGACAGCTTTTTGCGTTTCTGTCCCACTGTCTGGATCCATCCTACAACTGTGCAAAAAAAACAAAAAAAAAACAAAAATAATGACTACATATTATGCATAACATATTGTTGAACACGAGATTACAACCACTATAAGGAAGAATGGCGGTTTAATGAGCGGCACGCGGAATAAAGCTTAACAACTACAAGGTATACCTGGCAACGGAACGGAGAGCTGCACCACATTAGCCAAATATTAACTTTTCAGAGCACGCTCTGCAAGGCAGAAGACTAAAAGTATTGATTTAAGAATCATAATCAGGACGTTGAAACCCTCTGTTTAGATGCTGCGTGCTGTCAAAACAATGACCAGCGTTACGTCACTGACCAGAGAGTTCAACTAGCAATCTGCCGTTAGCACAGGCTAACGTGCACTAACACAATTGTAACAAACAAGAGTCCAGGCTGCTTTCATGTTAAATGCAGTTACTCGGGGTTCTAGATTACTGCAACTGAACAGCACCATCGGCATCTTTCGACTCCAATAACGTTAACTAACGTTAAATTAGTTCTACCTCCAAGCTAGGACAAGTTAACGCAACCGTTAGCTAATGCTAACTAGCAAAAGCATCAAGTTAGAAGTTTTAACTCTGGTCCTCACACCCCCTTACTCTATTGTTATTGTTGTTCCACAGGACATTTGCATCATGTGCAATAATTTCAGGCTTGACATGTTTAGCGTTTGGTTCGCTAATTTAAGACCCCACCTCTTCCAGACCCTACAGCCCGCTCATCCGAAAGTAGCAACCCGCCGCTACAGTGTAGGCAGCTACAGCCAGGCCCAGGAGACGAAGAAGAAAAACACTGAGTCCCTAACAGACACGGGACATCTCCGACCAGATATTAAAGCAAAACTGACGAGCTAAAATGATACCGCTACCATTCCGATAGTTAGTCAATGCCGTAACAAGTCTCTTGGAGTGACGAATGCATTGTTTTCTCTTGAAAATCCATATATTGTTGAGAGAGCGGCCATCGCGTAACCAACCTGAAAGCCTCGCCTGTTCTCCATCGGTGTACGTAAATGCAGCCTATGATTGCAGACCAGCACTTTCCTCACAATCTGAATAGTGAAGAAAATCAGAAAACATTAGAGCCATCTAAAACAATTTAAATGAAATAAAAACAAAAGCATTTTAAAAGAACATACGTATTATTTATATATTTTATTTATTGCCTATTACATGCAGTGCGAATTACGTGTTTGAATCTGCTGTTTTGATTCTAAGCTTTGGGCACTAATCGTAGCGCCCCCTAGAGGCGGATGAGTGGTGGTAGTAACTTTGATCATATCCCTTAACTAAACTAGCCAATGCTATATGTATTTTTTTTCCTTTCAATTTATTAATTTCTAAGAAAATAAGGATCCATACTGTTTTGTGAATACATTTGTAACTTTTGCAAATTTTTACTAAATTCAGCAATAAGCTCCTAAACTACAGCCGTCCAGGACATGTTTTCGCAGGTGAATTGCATCACTGAATTGTCTACTTGTTTACTTTTCTTTTATTATTATCTGCTGTGGACACTCACTAAGACTTACATTCTATTTTCACTAATGCCCTAATGAGGGAAATAGACAATATTTACCAGGTAGACAAAATCCACAGGAATTTCTATGACAGACATTTTTCATACCTAATTTAATCATTTTTCTAAATATATGATTGTATTTCCAATGAATTACCAACTAACTGTGGTTATTGATGATGAACTAATGATGAACCCATGGCATTTTCTGTTGTTTTGGTCTTGATAATTAAAAATTGCTTCTTCAAACAGGATCAGAAGTACGTATGTTTACACAGGCTTTAAGCCAGAGGAATGGTCAGACATTGATGTAACTAAATCTAGTTCCAAGACTGCTGACACAATCTACAAGTTATATTTAGTATTAAGGTTCTCCCATTCTGTTGCCCGTTATAGAAATTCATGCTTTAAATTGCTAACACCAAGAGCTATGTATCAGTTTTCATGTTGTACACAAGCAATTTAAAACAAAAAACAGTTCTCCAACAGACTCCAGTGCAACTTTATTATGTTTACTCACGTGGTGATTAGAAACAGCCTGCAAGAAACCAATCTCATAGCACATAAATTAAAATTTAACTGATAATATCATTTAAGATTATATTAATGCTAACAAAATTCCAATGA
>JAVQJX010045310.1:0-17146 GCA_036025115.1 Ambassis agassizii
ATGAAAAATGCTACTTTAACTACTAATATTGTTAGCATACAAGCAAACTAAGCTTAGCCATCTCATCTTATCATGAAACAGTAAAACAAAACATTGCAAAAACAACTTTAGCTAAATACTTGAAGCGGGCCCTGTCTGTCATGATTATTATTGACTCAGATGACTAGTTATTAAGATATTGGAATGTGCTGACACCTTCAGACAGAGCGCTGCACTGTAATGACCTGGGAGACCAAACAAGCGATGAGACAAATTTCAGTGAATTCTCCCCTCAGGACAGACTGAACACCAACTGGGAAGGTTAAAAACAAACTGCATCAAATGGCTGTGCTCAGTGCAGCTCCTGATTAAAGTGCTAAAACGATGTGCCAGTCAGCAAATAGGTTCTCCAGCACCTCTTTAATGTATCCTTGAGCCTGACCAGGGTGCCTCTGCTGTGTAAAAACCCCCTGCTGTGTTCAGGAATGAAAGCCTCTGTGACAGCATTAAGGCCTTTGAGCAGACGTTTGGTGATGGAGTCAAATTTGCATAGCAGTCATAAGTACAAAACATCCTACATAATGAGTAAAGGTCTCCTTGTTCCACTTGGTTTGAATCGAGATCTTTGATTTCTGGAGTGTCTTAAAGACTCTTCAGCTACTCTTGCTCAGGCAGAAGCTCAGAGTGATACAGTCTGATAACACCAAGGTGTCCTGGATTATAGACTATCTCGCAGATAGGCCGCAGTTTGTTCCCTTCTGGAACAGTATATTGGATTTGCTGATGCTCGCTGCAGAGAGGCGCCTTGCTGTCACCTTCCTTATTCACTCACTATCTGTCGGTCACTCCGCCTCCAGATTTTTTCCTATGATTCCTCTATTAAAGCCTGCATGCGCAAGGGGAGAGAGGGGGAGGTGTGCATGATGATGATGGCTTGTGTGAGATCTGGTTTGCATGGCGTTAGAATGACCATCTGCACATGACCATTTGTTAGATGAAGCAGCTCACAAAGAGGATGAATGAGACAGTAGTGACACCTGTTATGCCGGACAGATCATGCAGCGTATGTCTGTATAAAATTTTTATGTTTTTTCAAGCGTGTAAGGTCAAAATTTCTCAGAGTGATGGAGCACAAATCTGAACATTTCTGCTATCTCTTCGCTTCACTTCTCCAGCTGTGGCACAACACATCTTAAACTTTTATCATCACATCCAAACGCCACAGGGAGACAACAAGGCTCTACTTAGTCATCGCCCCACATCCTTGAAGCTTCGAATCAAGACTTGAATGCGAGTGGACACTTAAAAGCGGAGCCTGTGTTAACATTTTGAATGTTAAAAAAAGGAGGGATCGGCTGTGGATTTAAAGCCATTAAAGCGTGCGCTTCTTTCAACCCACACCCATCTTAATAGGCCAGGTTAGCAATATAGAAATACAGCGCCACGGCTAGAGCCATACACAGTGTATTATTTAAAGCACCAGGGGCCCAATTTGTCACTCTGGCGGGCTCATCACAGGCGAACATCCTTTATGAAATGCACTTTTCACGCTGCCTGTCGGAGGGATCAAAGCAGCAGCAGCAGTCTTGCCCGTTTCTCCCTCCTTCAGTTTCCCTGCTCTGATTCTCACTGACAAAATGAGTCAATTTAAAGCAAATGGATCCCCTATCAAAATAACGAGAGTGAGCGACAGGAAGAAAGAGATTCATGTTGTGGGTGGTTGAGGTTTGGACAGGTGGGCAGTAACTGGGGAATCAGCCTCTTTGATGGAGACAGAAAATTGTTGGATGGAGGACAGAAATGACATTGTTCTAGTGAAGTTCCAGTAAAACACCAGCTGTTTGTAAAAGACATGTTCTTTCTGGGGGACAATATGTTTATGTCCTCATTTTGACATTAGAATACATGACTGGTAACGGACTCGAGTATCGTTTTGGTGGTATTAACAGGCATACTTTTCAATTACCCTTTCTGAAAACACATATCTTTTGGCTCATGTGCCTTGCATAGCTTAAAATGGCTTCACCCTGCTGTTTACAAGCTGGCATTTGAGCAGAGAGGGCATCTGTTTGAAATGCTGCATAGTTAAATGGGTAGTTCAGTGGCCATTTGGTCATGGGCTGCCTGAAGCTTAGCCAAAAGTTTTAACCGACTTCTGATTTGACAGTGATCAGTGATTCTCGCCTGCAGATATTTTGTGCAAAGCACACCTCGAACAGAGTTTAAAGTTGTAAATTACTTCTTGAAGAATTCATGTTCACCCCAGCATTCTGTACCTGGCTAATTAATGTGGCATTAGATGACACCAAGTAACTTCTCTGTGCCTTCTCCCCTCTGCCTTTGAAGCACGTAAAACATGCTTCATTATTCACTCGGTTTGACAGGCCTATTTTGCCCCCACCTCCACCTCCTCTTCCCACCACCCCTTTTTAGCAAAAGCTCTCCACCAATTGATTTTTCCTCTTTCCTGTCTGTCTTTTTCTCTTCCCGTCCTTGATTCTAATGCTTCTGGGTTGTGGGAAATATTTATTCACATTGATCGACGACAGAGCTGATGGGTCTTTCATGAGCGTCAGAACTCAAACTGTTTTTTGTCCCACCAATGTCTCCCAATATCAATCACCGGTGGGAGAAACGTGGGACTGGACTGCAGATTAGGGCAATAAAGCCCCAAAAGGCCAGACTAATTTTCCTACAGCAGAATAGAGAACAGAAAAATATACACTAGACAGTCTGATCTGTGATGGAGTGTTTGTGGATTCTGCGATGAGTGTTGCGAGCTGTCAGTGGTCAGAGATGGCATTTTAAGAGAGGAATTCCTACGAATGATTGAAAGACCTGAAGCAGACTCCAGACAAGGCTTTGTCCCCGAGGTACGGAGTTGTTTGGGTGCCGAGCAGGATGTGCTATAGAGGGCCAGAGGGGAGCAGTCTGGTGATAATTCCTGCATATGCGTGGTCCCCATTAAAAATGCAGCGCCGACAGGATGTTTTCTGCATGAAATTTTCATCGTCTCGACAGCTACATCTACACACACACACCTAACAATGATGAAGTTCTTAGAGCCTCTGTATCTCTCTGAATGAATTAAGTATAGACAGAGTATTGTGTCACAGCCAGCGGTATTCCTTAAGGACCTTCTGTATACTTTCTATTCCCCAGACACACACCTTCAGTGCCGCTGTACATCATATACACAAACCCACATATTCTGCTCTGGTATCTAGTGACAGCTGCCATTCATACACAGGGAACAATATGTGAAAGAGAGCCACACATATGTACATTTAAATAACCCACACAACAGTCCACTGACGTAACGTACAGTACACTCAGCAGCCAAGCTAGTAAACACATTATGTCTGATCCTCATGAATATCACGACCCGTGCTGACTCAACTGCTCTTTCTCGTATTTTCATATTCATATTCTGCTGTCACATGCGAGCTAAAAGCGCATCATTCCGGCACACTAAAACACCACGACCCCCACCAACTCCCCTCCCCATTCCACCAATTGCTGCGTGCAAGGTTATATGTAAATAGGTTTCCCTCACAGCAAAGGAGACAGAGGCAGCACAGTGCGTGTCGGCGTCATAAAAAAAATGGCAAAAGCTGCGCTTGATAAATACGCCTGGTGCACAGTCTGCACACATTCATTCCCACGGCCTGAGCAAACAGAGTGTGAGGGAAGATTCTGCACTGAACAGGGGCTCACATAACCCTCATTATCATTACCTTACTGTGCACACTCTTAGACTAGAAACAGGTCTGCCCCATTATAACTGGTGGAGAGAGCTGGTACCAGTTGTAAATGATATTGAACTAATATTTTTTTTTAAAATGATGACTTTCTGTGCTGAGAGAGAGCATGAGAAGTCCTTTTGATTTGACTTCCAACTTAATTCTAGTAAAGCTTACGCAGAGTATGCCTATCCTGATCACTTGTTGAAAGATTACCATTGTCTCCTGATAAAAGGGCTCTGCTAAGGCGAGGATTTTACTCCACTGTGGATGCCTAGGTTCTTATTATGCTGCCTAGTGTACGCGTTCCGTACATGCACAGCAGATAAGTGTCACACAAGGCACTGAATAGGCACTTTCTATTCACAAGCTAATTTTACCCAATTTAATCACAACATAACAGACTATGGAGGACCTTTGAAAGCTAGCAGGTTGCATGTTGGATTGGGTTAGTAGGTAAAACTCAATAGGTTTCTGAATAAGGTGCCCAAAAGCTCAGGAGATATTCAGCTTTTATTCTCTGCCACAGTCACATGTCTGGAACGTGACTGAGAACAAAAATGTCATTTTTGTACTAACAGAACAGGATTCAGCTTTTGGCTCTGGTGATCATATTAGTGTTTTTTTTTTCATATTTATGCTGACGCTAACTTGGCTAGCATTAGCCTACTAAAATTATATAGCTGCTGCATTCATTCTGTAAGAAAAGGACAAAGCAGATGAGACCTCACTATGGCATAAGCTGAGAGTGGAGTGAGTCATATGAGGCTGTGGAGCCGCAGGCTGCGTTAATACCTGATGAGCGTCTTTGGAAAATAAAAGTAATAATATGTATTTACTTCCTTTGTTTTCTCTTGAGAGTGGAATGGGAGGGAGCTTGTTGAGTTACTGTGGAGTGTGCAACCAAATTAAGAGAGAGAGAGGAACGTAATCAGTGGTAGAGAAAAGAGTGAGAGATGCAAGTGTGCATGAGAGTAAGAGAGAGAGAGAGAGACTGGTAATATGCTTGGGAATTTAATAAGGCTCAGCGCTCCTCAATAATATCACCCCGCTTCACAGAGTCCTCTGGGAAACATGAAATGTGCCGATAAAGGATGATGCCTCCCTCTGACAAACGGGGTGTGCTAAAAGCGCTGTAGAAAAAAACAGAAAGAAAAGGAGAAAAAAAAAAACAGCCACGTGTGGCAGCCATAGCTAGCTCTCATGCTAATGTGCCCCAGGCTACACTTTAAAGAATTATTCACTTTCTTCTCCTTATGCTGCGATTCTCCAATCTTCCCCCTCTTTAAGGTCACACACGCCGCACACTTATTCAGACTGCAGCTGAATAATGTCAGCTGTATTCACAGGATTGTTACTGGACACAGGTGGGTGTGGGAGTTTATGAACCTGTCCATCCAGGTTGAACACCACAGCTTTGTATGTGTCTTCAGGAAAGATGGATTGAAATCATACTGTTACATTTGATGGAATATTTGTGTTCTTTTGTGTGTATTTGCTTGCCAGAGAACTTTTTAGAATAGAATAGAATAGAATCATACTCTATTGATTGGAAATTACCGGCCCCACCGGCAGCCAGGAGCAGGTGGTGCGGGGGGAAGGGGGGGGGTACAGTGCCTTGCTCAAGGGCACCTCAGCAGTAACACTCCGGAGGTGAGCTGGCACCTCTCCAGCTACCAGTCCAAAGGGTTTAAAAGGATTAGTGTACTTATCTAGCTGTTGCCATCTTGGCAGTACCTCCAAGTTTATGTACAAAAATAGGCAACCATTGACAGCACTTGTCAGTCAACATGGACACTTCCCTATTTAATAATGAGGCATAAACATATTTATATTTGGGCATTTTAACATGGATCCCTATGGGATTTGATTCTCTTGTGGCCATTTGAGTAACTGCAGTTTTTGAAGATTGTGTTTCCACAAGTTGCTCATGAATTGATGTGGTTTTGCTGTTTATTAGTAGCTAATTTAATTTAATATGTGGGTTGGAAACTGACAATGTTGGAGTTACTTTCCCTGACTTTTCCTACATTAAAGTGCAACCCTTCTCAGGTATGTCAAACTCAATACATTCGTGTTGACACCAACACAACTGAGAAATGCACCCCCTGACCTGTCATGTCCTGTCAAACGAACAGAGAAAGACAGCCTCTCGCTCTGTTGAGTCCTATGACATTTACATACCACACTGCATGCTGGTGTGGGAATCACCCTTTGGCTATACCAGGCCTTGAATTTAGGACAGGCACTTTTTTTGCGCAACAAACCCACCCCTCTCGTCACTACCTCACTGGGACCTGCTCACGCTTGACAAAAAGAAACCCCAAACATGTACCTTGCTCCACTGCAGCCAAAAAAAAAATGGCCTGCTGGCTTTCAGACAGGGGACGCAAAGCGTGAAAGGGAAAAAAACATGGCCCATTTCTCTCCTCTCCTCCTCCCGCCTCCTTCCCTGTGAGCAGACATTGATGCTCACATTTGTGTCTATCAGGGCTCACCTTCTCTTTTGTCTAATCCTTCCATGATATAACTTTGAACACTTCCTTGCTGTTGTCCCTGTGGTTTCCTCACCCTCCTCCTCCATCCCACTTCTGTCATTATCTGCTTCTGTCTCCGCTGATCGGCCAACGACTCCCTATTGGCAAATTCATGAGATTGATCATTTTTACACGGGTGGGTGGATTTACTAAAAGCCCCCCCCCCCCCCCCCCTTTCCTCTCCTACTCAGCGCACTATGTGGCACCCACAACCCTTGCTGGTAAGACTCTGAAGCCATATCACTTAACATGCACTGGGCTCAACTCCCAGGAGGAGGGAGAGAGAGGCTATGGGAGAGAAAGAGAAGAAAGCAGAGTAGCTACTGAGCAGAATACTAATAAAGTGGAGCACTTGAGAAAAAGGAGTAGTGGGGGAAAAGACAGTGGCGGCGTTCTGGTGCAACAAAATTACCACTTAATTAGATTCAATACTGTACCATCTTGGATTTCTATTCTTCTTGTGTTTGTGCGCACGAACGTGTGCGTCAATTTACGTGAATATGTGTATGACTGTGTGTAAAGTGTACCCACAGGCGCGCAAAAATACAGAGTTATAGAACTCTCCACTTAAGATATTCATATGCCTTAGGGGACTTTGGGCACTCCATTCTTTCTCCCTTTCTTCTATAATGTCTGTGCTCTTGTGAGTGTGTGTTCAGCAGATATATATGAGTGTGTGTGAGCAGAAAGAGAGAGAGAGAGAGAGAGAGGGGCAAGGGCTGCATTAGCATGATTAAAAGGACAGTAACAAATGACTGCTGTCTCAGAGAAGCCATGTGACTATAACAACAGGATATAGGCCAAGTATATCAAGACACACACACTGCCTGATGACTTCCTTCTTAAAGAGAGATGAAGTCGCCGGAAGTGAGAACACACACACATATTTGCATACGTATATGTTATCTATGGTATTTCATGTGGCTGTACGTGCATCAAATATTAAGTGAGACCTCATTATCACAATTTCCTTTTAGGAGAATCACAGTTGCTACAACTGCTGAGTTGCAGGCAAAGGCGCCCTCTAAAAATAGCCTCAAGGTTTCATGTGCTGTAAACCCACTTCTCTCCGCTCACACACTGACTGGAAGTGGCAATTTTTTTTTATTCTGTTTAATTTATTCTCTTCATTACAACTTTTTAATCACTTAACTGAGAAGTATTTTCCTGGTTCATGGCTCAGCTTGCAATTACAACTATACTGAATGGATAAAAGCACTTAATTCCTGCCTATCACAAACAGGCAAATGCCCATCCAAAACTGTGCTAGCCAAGAGTTCTTTCTTTCCACTCAGACTAAAGAAGAGGCTATAACCTTGTTCATGTTAGCATAGTGGAAAGAACATGTTTCTATCTTTGCCCATGGCAGCATTCAGCCGGCATTCATTAATATTAGAAGGAGAGGAAGAGAGAGAGAGAGTGAGAGCGGGAAAGAAAAAGATTCTGCGGTACATTAGCGGCCAGATTTATTGACGTCTTTGCGCCGTGAATGTGGCAGCTGCTCTTAGGCTACTTGTGAACAGCAGAACTCCCCTCAACTCCTGCCTCTGGAGATAAGTTTAGGAGGGGGATGAACACACACACACACAGCATTCTGTCAAGGTTGCTGAGACGTTGCAGGAACTTTATGAATGTTCTCTGTCTTGTCAGGGCACAGTGTGCTGCCTCTCACTGACAGCAAGCACAAAATGATGGAGGGCCTGAGCATGACGTTGCCAGCGGCTGAAAATCACCTGCTGGACCTGTGGCCAGACCTTGAAAACAGACTTAGACCCCTTTTTTTGCATTCTTGAAGTCATATTTTAAATCAAACAACTACAAATGCTTGTCTATGAATAGACATTTTGGTACTGAGCTTTCAACAGCAGGCCACATGAGTCCAGTTGAGGATACAGGAAGGGCAAAGAACACACTCAGTTACTGTTAGTTCACCTGTCTGTTGTAGATTACTCATACTGACAATTATTATACTCTTTCCAGACAAGGACCTATAGGTCAGCTGCCAAACGATATGCTTGATCATATGGATGATGTAGTTTACAGAGCACTATCTAGGCGATTGTGGTGCCAGACTTTCTGCCAAAAGACTCCCATACCAGGACTTGGGAAGGTTTAAAAATGCCATTGTTTTTGGATTAAAGGCACCGGAACTACTTGATTTGATTTTCAGCATCAGCAACAAGTTTCTCTCCCATTTTCTTGGACACCGTACACAACCAGAGTGAGGCACACAGTTGCACATTTGTTTCTAGTGGACAATCAATAATTCAAGTGTTTATGTGCAGTGGTGTTTGCCCTTTAAACCTTGCTACACAAGAGAAGATATCCTGTTGGATGTCAGTTGAGCCGCAGCATGCAGCTCATTTATTCTTTGTTTTATGAGGCACTTGGAGTTTTATATGGTCTCAACAGTTGAATCTGCAACATCACTCGTGTTTAAATTACTCATGCGGACATGAGCATATCAGATAGTTGGCAGCAGATGAATGTAATATATACATTCTCTATAACGATCTTCAGGATTCTTGCACTGGTGGATTCATTTCTTGGCCCTACCCAGAGCCACAATCATAACCTTTTCACCTCAGCTCGTATGTCTCCTCTAGGCATGCCGGCAAATACCGGGGCCTGAATCTCCCAATGCACAGGAATTGATGTATGGAACAACGCATTGGTTCAATACAGTTTAATTGTATTAGGCCTAAAGTATGAGATTAGTCTTCAAATCTGTCCAGATGAAACGAGGATGCTATGCGAGCGCCAGCAGTAGTGTATTAAATTGATGTGAATCCGACACAGTGTATGGAGAGAAGAAGGAGGGGTGAAAACACCAACTCTGGTCTCGGCAGATTATCACTGCTTGGTTTGTTTCTGTGGGTCAGTGCTGGGGATGTGCAGCCACTGATGTGTCTATTTATCCTAAATATTGCATGATTTTCCTGCACCCCTCCCAATACCTTACTGTCACTGACACAACTCGCCTGGCTCATGAAATAAATTAGAAAAGGGGAAGGAGAGAATAAAACCACATTTTCATTGGATTTAGTAGCACAGGAGCCTCAGGAAGAATCAAAGGAATGAGCTTAGGCTATCTATTCTTGGATTCTGTTTGTCCTATATTTTGGGAGTTACTGCATAGCATAAATAAACATGCTATAGTGTGCTTTTCAATTGGCTTTGTGTCATGTGAAAGGCCTGCACTGCCACAGAATATACAACACTAGCCCATTTATCTGTTTCTTTATTTTTGTCAGGGCATTATATAAAGGATACAGTATATTGTGTCATCCTTCAGATTGCCTGAAACAAAGCTTTTGTGTGTGGGAGTGCAATAGCATATACATGCAATCTGTGCACTATGCACAGATTTTGGAAGCAATTCTGGGTACTAAATCTCCACCAATCGATTGGAGCTGTGGATATCTCAACGATGCAGGGAAGCCCACCAAATATTTAATACACAACAAACATATCAGGCGCTAACAGCTGAGTGAGGATTAGACCATCTTCCTGAAAGTGAGCACATATTTACTGACACAAACAAGCTAGGGAGCATATTACTGGGATCACTCAGTGCCAGCATCAGAATGTTAAATTGGACTGCATGGAAGTGCAGTGACATTTGTTATAAAAACAATGAGAAACAATGCTCAAAGATCTCGATTTAAACTAGAGATTTGTTGTGTAAAACATTGTTAATAGATTAGCTGAATGATACCAGACATGAAAATGATGCCATCTGTGCACCTAACAGAAGTTTTCTTTTCTTTTTTTTCTCATTTTGATAGAATAGCAACCGCCACTGGTAAACAAGAAAAACAAATGGTCTCTGAGCACATAGATTTAGATGGGTATTGTTTTTTTATTGATTCCCATTGGCTGAGGAGCCGGTGACAGGGAGTCTCCACTCATCAGGACAGGTTATTGATTAGCCGAGGGTCGGGAGCAGCGGCAGCAGCAGCAGGGGTGCTTAAGGGGTCAAGCACATAAGAGTTGGAATGCGGCCCGTTGGAAAAGGCGCGGCATAGGATCACTGACGGCAGTAATTAATGTGTGAAATGCAGTCAATTTCTCTTCATAAGGAAAAGGGCTGCCTTTTCTTGTATGGGTAAACAGCCTCACTTCTATGAGCACTTAAAGAATAAAAACCACTCAGGGTAGAGACAAAAAGGAAACTAGCTCATCCACCAGTTTACATTTTTGCAGTTTGCAGATCTGAGGCAGCTAAATATCCAAAGCTACTGCAATCAGCACGACACCAGGCCTGACACACTCATTTTTGGCCCTTTTAAGGAGCTCCGTCAGGGAAGTCTTTGCCATTCCAACTCTAAATTTGTGTTCGATGTCACAAACCCAGGATGGAGACCTGTGACTATGTCCTTAAGCTACATTGTTATCACCTGACAATGGGAAAAGAGCCAATCATCCTTTTTTGGTGGGTTTACCCATATCTAGATGTGCTAATGTCAGGGTATTGCACAAATTAGCCACTCCCTTAACACTGCTAATAATAGCATTAGCTTAACTACCCTTATCGCTCCAAATAGCCACCTCTGTGTAGTAGAAATCTACACTTAGAGGACACCCGTACACTCAGAGGTAGGTGAGACAGATGACATTTTGAACCCCCGCAAGGACTGAATCATTACAAGCACCTCCCCACTGGAAGTGTGGTGGGATCAGCAATATTTCACACAGACAGAAGGACCTGACAGCAGGCGTCCACACACAAGTCCTCTGCTTGCTTTTATTTATTTATTTCACTGTGTCTTTTTCTTTCTTTCTTTCCCCCCTCCGCATACTTGGGAGTTGCCAGATTGGATCAAAAGCACATCGAATTCAAAGGCACTCCTTTATCACAAACTTCAACACTTGAAGAGGTACAAAAAAAAAAAAGGTAGAGAGTGTGTGATTAGAAATCTCAAACTCCCACAGATTTTCCCTGACGTTCCTCTTTATGTTTCTAATCATCAGCGGAATGTAAATGCATCTTTGGCTCCAGCTGGAGTGATACGACCAGAATCAGTTTGTGTCTGCTTAACACCAAAGTGTTTAAAATGCCCGCTGAGTGCCGCTCTATCTTTACTCCCCCTCTATGCCTCTCCACTTTTTCTTTCTTCTGACTTGTGGAGCTGATGTATATGCAAAAGACACAACTGATTGAACCCATTTGCTTCAGACTCTTGCCTCCATCCCCTCACCCATTAGATAATACCTTATCGCACAACAGTTCACTTGTACCTCCCTGACATCTTACAAAGAGGATGAGCTCATTTGATCTGAATAGTCCGCTCCTAATGCATTTCATTCCTCGTGCTGTTTATTTGTATTTGGGCCAAGGCCTTTTCTTCTCCTTCAGGACCCATGAATAGTGCATCATTCTTGGCTCTGAGCACTTTAACAAGAAACACAAGAAGCCTTGGAAGTCTAGGTTTGACTTCGGGGCAAGTCTCTTCTTCTGCACCCCACCCTCCGCTTGTGTACCCCTGACAAACTCTTCTTTCTTCTTCTTTTTTTGCACAGCAGAAATGAGATGGAAACAGCTCTGTCTTTGGCAGTGTATCTGAACAATCGTGACATATTAGCTTTGGAAGCTACTGACATGGAATGATGTTTGCTGACAGAAACCACGCTAAATCACTTAGGAAGAGTCCTTCTTTTGTTTTCTGTCTCGCCAAGAAAAGGACACCTCTCTTTGGGTGGCCCACTTTGTCCTTTAGGACAAAAGGACTCTTTCCAGTGTAGTGCTCTCATTTGCTGATTAGCTATCTCAACTTTCTGTGTGCTGTGAAGCCGAAGTTTTTCCATGATTTTGTGGATTAATTGAAGGATTTATTTTCTCAGTGAGTTCTGGATCTGGCATAAATACTGGTAAGAACTGGCATGACTGGGTAGGGAGTGGGTGCCAAATAAATAAACATTTTTTTGTCCATTTCCGCTGGTATCAAAACATAATTTAAATTTTCTCCAACATTCTTCTACAAGAAATTAAACACCATAAACTGTCCAACCAAAAAAAAAAAATGATTCCACTCTTGAGCAACCACGAGCGGTGACTAATACCATTTGCTGGGATCAATTAGGCTGATTGGCCTAGGCTCTGTCTTGGCCAGCCCAGGGGGTTGGCAGTTGCAGACAAGTTGTCCAATTAAGTGAGCACAAGCACTTGCCAATAATGGGTGAATAATGGGCCTAAAGGGGAGCCTGATTCATCTCCAATGTTAGGCACCAGGGAGGCAGCCATTGAGTGTGTAAAAACCATAGATTTCTCTTTTCAGATTTTAATCAATATCCCCCCCAATGGCTTTGACAATGGCCTCAATGACGGATTAGACTGTAAAGATGGTGGTATCCTGGGTGGATGCCAATAAATATTTTCAAACCCACTCTCTAAGTGTATAGTGTAAAAATGGCTGCTGTAGAGAAAAGGTGCATAAATCCTGCATATGGCTTGAGTATTAGGACAGGTACATACATATAAATGTATCAGTTTCAGTCTGATTTTCTGGGGATGTGATCTCACTACAAATACTTCTGACCAGTCATACGTTGCATGCATTTAAACATCAGGAAGCTAAAGATGCTGACTTTAGTCCATCAGTGTTGAGTGTATTTTTTTAACAGGAACTAATGGGCATTTCTGAACAACTTGTACCTTTGTGCTTGTTTTCTATCCAGGAACTAGACCATTTAAACCTTCTCCTTCAGGAACTAATAGGCCATTTTACTGGAAGTAAGCACAAGTTTATTTACTGCAGACGTGAAGTGGCCCAGAGTGGCCCACCACAAAGGAAACATGACTGATTAACCAATCAGCACCAAACCTCACCCTGCAGCTGGGTTGCTCAAAGAGACCCTTTACTTTCCCTTTGCCTAAAATGTAGTCTATGTTGGTACTTGAAGTTAGAATATGCACAAAGTTGTAAACTATCCTAAGCTTATTACTGGTGAAAACAACTTTAGCTGACTAACCCCTCGGTTCCTGCAGTAGAAAAGGGCTTATATATGCACGCAGTGTCTCCAGACTTATATTTGCTCCCTCTTTAAGTCTTGAATAATAGTCACTAAGTAGTTGAAAGGCTTTAATTTCTTCTGACATCAAATCCAGCGCCTATCTCCCTCCCCTCTCTTTCACTCTTCGTATCTCTTTTGTTGATGTGCCTGGTACTGGCAGGTTTCTTAATGTCACATGTAAGCAGCTGTAATTTAATGCGTCGGGTGCAGCGTCTGACAGGCGCACGTTTAATCTCCCCCTGTCGAATGCTTGTTAGTACCACCACCTGATCATAGGCCCGGAGTGGGAGATGCCACAGCATGTATAAAAGGACCATTTGAAATGAGAGGACGACAGAGATGAGCTAGAGGAAGGACTGCCATCTTTGATTCATACTTTTATGTTTTGTGTTTCATTCCGTATGTTATGTGATTATTTGTGATGTATCTATGCCATGATGAGAAGAAAAGTTTCTTATTTAAGTGCTGCATTGTCTCTCTCTCTCTCTCTCTCTCTCTTTCTTTTCCCTGGTGTCTGTCTCTGTCCAACCATGCACACAGCACATTGGGGTCAGCAACACAACGAATGACATTGACAGGGGAATGCATACTCGCACACATGCGTACACACAGCCGTTCCCTCATGCACACATTCCCTCGCTGATACCAAAGCTGTCAATCATGATGGCCTGAGAAATGTGTGCTTCAGTGCAGCAACAAGCTGGAAAGAAATACAAATCCTCACTACACTCCTATCTCTTCCTCTTTCCCTCCGTCCTCTCCTCTCTGCCTTTGTATAATCCCGCTCTCAGCAGAGGGTGCTGTTTTTTTTTGCGTAGCTGTTTTAGTGGTTGCCAGCAGATAATTGTTTTGAAGGCCATTTTGGTTAAGATTTAAAACTCAAGACTCGCTGACATGTGCAGCCTGAATCTCATTAAATGTATTTGAACATCAGGGCTGCATGTGATTTCTAAAGCCATGCAGGTACCAGCGAGGCATTATGGGGAAAAAAGCAATTTGCTGCAGCACAGGCTCTATAGGCTCATGAATCAAGCCAATATGGACAGGAGTGGGAGCAGTCATGAGACCCGGTACATGCAGCTTTACTAAAAAATCTCAACCTACAGGTTAATGTATGTGCCGTCTCTGTATTGAAGCAGGACAAAGGAGATATGGATACTTAAGAACAACCTGTTAGACTGCCAGTGAGTTAAAACACCTGTCATACCCCACTGCCAACCCCTTCCTGGTAGGTAGCTGCACTCCTCAAGCTGCTAATGATAATGACAGCAATCAAAACATTGGCACTAATGCTGTTAATAGCGATGATAGCGCTAATGAGAACACTACCTGGGAGGCTGTTTGCTTAAGCTGTTTTTCTGCTTTGCCCTCTGGGAGCGGAGGAAGACGGCCCTGATATCCTGTTGCAGTGTACCCCCTGTGGCTTCTTCGTGTCCTTAAAGCCCTTCGTATACACCGGCTAACTGCTAATACACACCGCTAATTACAAACAGGGGAAATGAGGTAAGCATGAGAGATTCTCAGAGGGTCTGGGATGTGCACCCTGACACCCGTTCTAGTGCCCCTTTCCTCCCCGGGGGTTCACAACAAGAGTTATGTTCTTATTCTGCGGTGTGGTTTAGCAGAAAACACACAGGGGTGTGTGCATATCGGAGGGAAACAGTCATGTTGTTATTCTCTCAGCCTCTCTGTGCAGCAATTAAAACCTGAAATATTAGTCTGCACAATGGCTGCATTAATGATCAATGTGGTGGCAGAATGGCAAAGGCAGAAAAGAGGGAGGCAAAAAAGAGCTCTTAAGCTTGTCTATGTTGATAAAAGCTATATTTATACAGTGTTTTCTGTTTTGTGCGAGGGAGGGAAGGGGAGGCGGGGGATTACAATGTTGTGGGACCACCTTTGTAATGCTAAATCCCATTCTAAATCTGCCAGTATTGATTGGCCATCACAAGCATCCATTTACAAAACAGGGGGGGGGGGGGGGGGAATCAGAGATTGGCGGGGGTGTGGGGTGGGTGGACAAAGCAACACAAGGCGCTCCCAAATGGCCGACACTGGATAAAACCAAAGCCAGCTTCACTGAGCTTGCGCAGACAGCAAAACAGAAAAACCAGAGGATAATACTCTCCTTCTCATCTACTGTTTCCACTCGCCACGAGCACAAGGGAGAGAATAATCGTCAGAGCAAGACAAGAAGGAAAAAGGGTAGCAATGAGCCATCCTGCTTCCATTTGGCTTGGATATCTGGCAGTTGCCCTTTAAGAGTGAGAGTCTGTGGGGTCCAATTGGAGACGGGGAGCCCAATCCCCTGTTCGGTCATTAAAAGCAGTTTCTAGAATGGCATCCATCTGCTGCTCCCTCATTACTGCTGTGAGTGATGGTGGTAATGTTCCTAAATACGGTACTGGCGAATTGTCATTGTGACCCTTGACTCAGGAAGTGGACACAAGCCGGCTAATGATGCCAGCGTGTGGACACAAGTGAGCTCTGGGTTTCCAACTTGGACTTGATGCAGGTGGTGCACGCGGCGATCGCATCATTAAGCTTAAATGACTTGTCCTTTCAGTGACGCACTGCTACAATGTGTGTGTGTGCGGTTGATTGTGCAGCTACCTGCATTAACACAACCAGGTTCCTAACAGTCAATCAATGTCGCCTTGTCCCTTTCCTCCCTTGCTAGGATCTGTTTGTTTTTTTTCACCGCTGCCTTTGACATATGGGAAACTCAAAATGTGTGAAATGAGTAATAAGCCGTTGCTAAAGAGCTAAGCTGTGACTCAGCAAACAACACATTCACAGGGGATAAAAGCCATTTTCCACGGCAGCCATTTTGATTTCACAACCGCAACGTCAAGTTGAGGTCTGCCGTTTTTTTTTATTTCTCCTCAACGGAGTGAAAATGTCTCTCCAGCTGGAATTTTTATTTTCCTCTAAACTAGCCCCTCCTCATCGCTGCAGCGTTCACTCCCATTAATTTATTACCTGCTTAGAGAGCCTCTGCATTAGGCCTGCCAAGACACCAACAGAAATAGCAGAAGAAAGACTGAGAGACACTCATGTTCTTAGGATTTGTGAAGAACCCAGACACATAAACTACTCTGCATTGTTTGCTTCATACAAACACAGATGATGCTGCTAACAAACAACCTCATATGCATGTGAATCTGAATATGCAAATACATACAGTAACATCAAAAACAGCATGTGTGCACACACACTGCATGTGGTGGGAGTGTATTTACCTGGAAGATTGGAACATACAGTACACTGAGGACTAATGAGCTCACTTTGTGTGCAGACCAAAGTATATCACACACGCTCACACCTCATTTTCTTCCCCGTCTTCTGTCACATCTCCATCTTCCAACACCATTTTTTTTTCTTGCAATTCCTCCTTGTGCATTCCTTCCTTTTCTCTTTCACTTTCCCTCTGTCTCCCCGAGGCATATCCCAGGGAGCCTGCCTGATCCAGCGGCTGTTTGTTTGGAGTGCAGTTGATAGGACACTTGGGTACCTTGAGGCGCGAAGAAGGGATACGGGAAGAGGCATGTGAGGGATAAAACCGGTGATGACACTGCATGTGCATCCGCTCCCAGCAAGGTTGTGACTTTTTTTTTTAACCCAAAATTTGGGTGACACCAGTGCAGTTGGAAACATTGATCTCTAGGTTTTGCCATGTTCTAACCCAGGGCTAAACAAGTTTACAAACGCCACAGTCAGGGTGACCTTTTGTATACCTGCACAAGTAAGGTACAACTTGTATCAGTGAGCTGGTAGACAGTGTGTTTTAGATGTTGATGTATGGATGTATATATAGCCCTGTAATAACATTAGCAATACCTGACAAATCAACAAGAAAACCGTATTTCAATA
>JAVQJX010045311.1:0-15861 GCA_036025115.1 Ambassis agassizii
TCCCACTAGGCATTTATACAAAATCAAGAAAAAGGAATTAAACCATCACACCCCCCCCCCCCCCCCCCCTCCTTGTAGGTTGAAGAGGGATCCCTGGTGATGACACAAGAGAAAATAAACACACTGACAGGCTGCCCTCGGGGAAGGGGAAAGGGATTCTGGAGCAGTTAGCACCTGCACTTCTTTTTTGGCCTAATCTCCACAGGAACTACTTAAAGCCCCATCTGCCCCCATGTGGGGCCAGCCCATATCCCTTGTCATATATTGGGTAAACAGGGACAAAAGCAACCCGGCGAAGCATCAAAAAGCCTGGAGGGAAGAGGAAGAACAGGCCTTCTCTGCTTCACAGGATTGCACAGCTGAAAGCAAACATCATCAAGAAGATCTTCCAGATCCTACATGTATGATCCAGCACAGGCGATCAATACATGAGGTTTATCTTTAAACTCAGGAGTTTAAAGAAGACGTGCAGGTGATCAGTGGGGTGTAAGAAGAGAAACAGTGAGTCTTTTCTGGTATGATGGTCTAATGTGACCTGTGCACTGAAGCTGATTCACATGCTATACCCCAAACCTGTCTGCACTCGCCCCACATCACGCTGACAGAGGATCTGCAGCACACACATTCCTCAGCTCCACAGAGAGAGAGAGAGAGAGAGAGAGCAACAGAGAGACACACACACAGAGGAGAGATGGGAGATAAATTCAAAACTACACGATGAGAAGCATAAGAAAGACCCTCTGGGAGAGGAGTAAAAGGAGATGGGCTATAAAGAGCTGAAACATTCACAGGGAGGTGAAAAGCTGCCAGCTCCTTTCTCCTCCCTCTTTTTGTTATTTGGCTCACAGATACAGGCATACACATAATGGCATCCCTGCACCCACTTCTGCCAAAGCTGACTGATGATTCTACATTCAGCTGGGCTCAGAAACTGATCGAAAAGAGAGAGAGAGAGAGAGAGAGAGAGAGAGAGAGAGAGAGAGAGAGAGCGGCCATTATGGGCTTCTTCTATGGGTCTGGGTGAGTCCACGGAGGCAGCCCCGGGCCACAGAGAAAACAAATGAGTGGAAACACTGCGTCTGTGGTATAGTCCAACTCTGTGTGATTAAAGACTGAGATGTTATTAAAAGTGGGACAGAGAGTAAGCAAAGGAGAGAAAGAGAGACATGATCTGGAATGAAGAGAGGGAATTAGAAAGAGACAGAGGAGATCCTTTCTGATTTACAATGAGGAGTGAGGAGGGAAAAAAACCACTGCCCCGATCTGAACCTGAGCTCCTGCAATAATAAATCATTTAAAAACCGACTGCAGAAGATAAATGAGACGCATCTTCAAGGGACGGTGTGCAGGAGAGACATGCCCGTCTGTCTGTCTCACAGTCCAGGAGGTGTGGGGGGTGACAACGGGGCCACTCGGGTCCCACAGCACAGCGCGGTGTGGGATCAGACCAGGGGAGGAATGAAAAGGAGAGGGCCCCTGGGGATCAGACAGTCACATCCCACAAAGCCCTGTTTACCAAGGACACACACACACACACACACCCCTCCTGCCCCACAACCTCCTCCTCATCCTCCTCCACAACGGCTCCGTTCACTAAAGCCCGACCCTCCCAAAGTGCCAGGGCCGGGACCTGGGAGACAGCGCTAATTCTACCCTGAGGCTTGTTGGCTGAGGACACAAACAGAGAATGTGAGAAGAGGAGGGGGTGAGACAGAGAGAGAGAGAGAGAGACAGAGTGGGGACTGAATGGTACAGTATGTAAGACCCATCTTAATTGGCGATTGTTCTGCAATGTCTTGTTTTTCCTGGGAATCTGTGAGGGGGAGGGACAGGAGGGTAGGGAGGTACGGTTGTTTCCCAAGGTCCTGAACAGCGGGATTAACCACAGGGGCGAAACTCAATAGCGGCCTCGGACACTGGAAACAGATCCCCGGGTATCACCACCATACAAGGCCACCTCGAGACCTTTTGCAAAGCGCATGTAACTAACAACCCTTCCCCATTGTCTGAGCTCTCTGGGCCCTTCCAGCTGATTTCACAGGCCTTTCAGCCCACAGGGGAACGTCTGCTCAGACGAAAAAAGGTAATTCTGATGGAAAGGAGGAATGCACGAGAAGGCCTTCTTACCCGCGGGGTGTGTTCTAACACTGATCTCCAGCATGTGCCAAGAGTCTGATTCATCACGGCAAGCCAGAATGGAGCTGGGATTGTGCAGCCGTGGCACCGGGGCAGGAGGCCGCACATTCACATTCCTCAGTATCAGGCCTGATTAGAGAGATGATGGGAAAACACACTGATGCGAGGGGAGGGGAAAAAAAGGTATCACTAAATATCAGCGTTTCTGCTGTTGAACAATATAAGCATCTGATTCAGACGCCCCCACACCAGCACTCCCTTTCTCGTCCCTCCCCAGCTCTCCTGGATTCCATCACTGCCCGTGTCTCTACGGCAACAAGCAGCAAAGACGCAAACAACAGTTTCTGCTCAGTCTCCCTCCTGATAGGTCGGCTGGCTGCCAACCAAAAGCACTTTTTCAACATACATTAAAAAAAATGTAATTTCAAACATGTGCTGCAAAAACAAAATGACAAAGTGTCCAAATACCAACAAGAAATCCAGTTTTACAAAGAGAAAACTCCAGAGCTGCTCTCAGGGTGTTTGTGTCGTCTTTGTTTGTCAGCAGAGAGGCGTGAGAAAAAAAGTGTGTGTGACGAGTATTTTCATTTCTCAGGATGATAAATTGACTCAGAGAGTATAATAGAGTGATGGCTGTTTATTGGTAGGGGGGGGGGATTTATGGGACAAGAAAAGCCTGGAAAACCTGGACTCCACAGCCAGCTGGCTGTCAAAATGAAAACAAACATGTAAAAAAAGGCTCAAATATAATTTATCTTCTTCGCCAATTCCACAAAACTGTTCAAAAAATCCAAACAAACAAACCAGCTCCCTTATACGTACACGTCTGAGAGGCCAAAGATAAATACGCATGTGTGTAAATGCTTTATTTAGTTTGTCTAAATGTTTATCCATCTCTCCTTGTAACACTCCTCGCTTGTTGTGCAGGCAATCGAGTGAACAAATTTGGCGGTGATACATCAACACACACATCATCTAAGTTTCCACGTCTGGCTGTGGGTCAAAGTTGTAAAAAAGAAAAGAAAAATGTTTAGGGTCTGCAGGAGAGGAGGTTTTTTTGGCACATGACGTCGCACCCTGGAGGAAGCCAAGACAAACACATCATGACAACAGCAAAACAGGGAACTCGCTGCATGCTTTGTGTGTTTGCTACTGTGTGTGAGATGATTTATTGTGTGTATTATGTGTTTTCACTGATCACAAGGCACAGCTCCACCACACAGCCTGTTTAAAACAAAGCACAAACCCTGTGTTTTATCCCTCTGACTTACATTCCTTCATTCAGTATCTTTTATAAATACGGGGTTCCGCTGTTTGCTCCCTAAAGGGCCCACATCTTGCAAGCAGGGAAGGCCCAAAATGGCACCCATAACCACAGGCCTGGAGGCAGCAGCGGCAGCGGCAGTACCCACACTGCCTCACACTCTGATCTTGGGGGTGAAAAAAAAACAGCCCTTCAAACAAGAAGCCTGTTTGTCAGCTGAAAGGGGAGTGCCAGCCACTAGTTTTAGCCTTAATATAGTCTTGCTGATCCTTGCATTGGCTTTTCAACAAGCGCACACATTCTGGTTCACAGAAAGAAAAAAAAACATGTCATATGTGACTTATTGGTTTAACATTTGAAATAGAAAGCTGCGGTCGCTCGTAGGTTTAAGAGGAGAAAGACTCCGGGCCCTGAACTGGTCTGATGACACCAAGGAGGGTCAGCCACAGGAAGGGGAGAAAGAAATGAATCTTGAAAACAGGAAGACACAAAAAAAATCCCCTCCCATGTTCTGAAGATGTCAGCGAGGGTCCGGTTCACAAGTTCACTCCCTGAAATCTTCCCTGAGGGCTTCATTAGGAAAACTACATTAGACAAGACTGCGGGTCTCACTCCACCATTATGAGAAAATAGTTGTTGTTTTGCGGCACGACGAAGCCTCCAGGGGAAATTCTTTTTGTTCTCTACATCGACACATAACCAAAAGTCAGTCACAAATTAAAAAAAGATCTTCACAAATCCTTCTATTAAGCATCCTGACCTACATATGTTCTACCTTTCTGACCGTCTGCCTTTATCTGCAGCCGCCCGGACGTCATGTTTTTCCCCCTCAAAGCACCGTGTGTGTGGTATTGGTTTACATTCCCCTTATCATATTGATAATATATTTTATATATTTAGCAGAGGCCTCTATTTCCATGACATGAGCAGAACTCAAACCGTGTTGGGAGAAGAAGCAGGTCGTCCCGCTGCAGTTCGGTGGCTGGCTGGAACATCTGTTTCTGCTGCTCCAAAAACTATTTGTTTGTCTTAACAATTACGCCCCTGATGTTTCTCATTTCATTTCTCAAATCTCTCGTCATTATGCCGTATCTTTTTTTTTTTTTTTACAAACTCAATACAAGCATCTGCTGAAAGCTGCTGTGGACGGTCAGCTCACCTCAGCAGCTTATCTGTAGGCTAACACGCTCGCAGTGTTTGGATCGTCTGTCAGGAGTCATGGGGGGGGGGGGGGGGATATGTGCTGTGTAGTTAGAATAATGACAGCGAGATAAGAAGTGCTACTAATGACACCTTCACCTAAACACAAGTGACACCTTCAGCTACTGCAGAGAAAGTTTTTTGCAGCTGCAGGAGTTTCAAGTCTTTTGCCCATCTTTCCCAGCGACCCACTGCTCCTCATGGCTGCTGGGTGTTGTCAATCAGCACCGACTCCCCCCTTTCCTCCTTAACCTTCCCCTGGCTCCATGGACATAGGGGCTCTTTGGCATGCTGCCCAAAACTCCCCTCTGTCCATCTAAAAAAGGGGCCTGAGGTCTGAGTCTACCCTTGACGAATGAGAGCTGAAGCTCGTAGCGTTAGAAAAAAAAATGGAGGGGAAAAAGGGCCACAGTATGACTCAATCCTTGAGCAATGAGAATAAAAAGGAGGGTGTCAAGAGTTCAAAACAAGCCAGGTTTTAGTCTGGGAATTGCTGCTCGGGTGGGTCAAACATCAGCAATAAAACAGTCTCTGTAAATTCTAGTTTGTTATACTAAGAAGCTCAAATGGATTAGCAATCAAGAGATTTATATTTAATTCCAATAAGTCAAAATATTGAGATCATGGTGAAAAATGACAGTGAAAATAAGCATTTTTCTTTCATTTTATGATCTTTTTTTTTTTCCTCTCTTCGGCCAAAGGTTGATCCTTCAGCGCAATAATATGACAGATCATAGCGCGAAACCAAATAAACAAGCAAAACCACATTGTGATTTAGGTTTCAAATCCACTTCCAGACCATTCAGGGCCAGGGCTGAGGTTTGCTGCTGCCGCCTGGCCTCAAATCAAATCTGTGAGGGCCTAGAAAATGGGAGAGAATGTGGGAGGAACCCTGATATACACTCCACAGTCACACCCACTCCCACCTACTCACACACAACCGAGCTCAGTTTAATTCATAAGAAAAGATATGGCAGCAATCAATGAGATATGACATCACTTCCTGGTTTCACCATCACGTGTTGAATATAATACAGCATCAGAAATAACAAAAAAAAAGGGAAATCAAGAGAGCCATTATGAGTGCAGGGGCTGGTATCATTACACATGCTTACATTCAAATTGCCCACTTAACATAGTTCTCCAACATGTGTTCATCATTAACGAGCAGCCTAATGGCTCAAACATTATTCAGACTGCCTTAATGGCATAGCTGTGCTTTGTTCAGGTCTGTCTGATAAGAGCCGGCCTAATGGTTTATTAATTTCCCTAAAAAAAAAAAACCTGTGTGGAAAACAACATGGACGCTCACACTAAAAATACTTCAGCCAGCATGGCTCCATTTTGCTGGTTGAAAAAGTGGAATTCTGCCACTTTTATACTTTATGTTTGTCTGTCAGACTTTCAAAATAAAAGCACAGCAATTTTAAATCAACACGTGTAAGAATGGGATGATACAATAATAATCATGATACAAGGATTATAATTCAATATATTCTGGCTACTAAATTTGAAGCAATCCACGTTAATCTGAGCAGTCAGATTAAGCTCTGAATTAGGGAAATTGGAGTGAAGCAGCCACAGAAAACAATAAATTAAAAGTCCAAGAAGAGGCTGAATATGAAGCCTTCCTTTAAAACACCATCAGCGTGCGGGCATGAACACAAAGACCAAATCTCTCTCTCTCTCTCTGCCACTGTCAAAAGCTCACCCAATATTAGGAAGCACTGAAAAGGAGCTGAAAGCCATCGGAAGTGTCTGCTTGTCCCCCATCAGCACAACAATGCACGAGCAACTGTTTGAACTTGAAAGTGTTTTATCTGCGAGCAGCCATGTGTGTCCCACTGACTGGATGTCATGCATTGGAGAGGGATTGGCAGACTTTGTTCTCCATAACTTTTTAAAGTGTGCTGTTGCCCCTATGTAACAAAAGTCACTGTGAAGCTCTGATGATAAGGGTGAGGAGAGGAAATGACACGACAGAGAAGGAGGGGGGACAAATCAGTAGATATTATTACTTCTTCTTTTTTTATGGTGCACCTTACACTTTTATCTGCATATTAGAGATAATTTTAGGAGCAAAAACAAAGAAAGGAGTCTCTAATCTGTCATAAAATGACAAAAATCTGAATACAACACTCTTACAATTCAATCTTAAGTTGACATTTTTTAATCATTTTTCCTGTTTTTGGATGTCAAAAAAAAATCAAAGCAAAGCATTATGTTCTCTCTGCCTCTTTTTAGTGTTGTTTTTTTTTATCCTTTGTGTGACTAAACCATTAGGAGCATGTTCCTGCTCTGGAAACAATGACACCTTCATTCTCTAGCAGACACTTTCTTTTGTATGCTTTACACGGTGATTTGTGCACTTGCCAAATTTCAGAGCCACACTAACACTGATTTACCAAACCAACATTTATGACACCCTCTGGGGATTCATCTGACACAATAAAGGCTCTCTGTATTTAGAAGGAGGAGGAAAAAAAGAAAAGAACTTCACAAATATTAGTTTAAGCCACCATGTTTCTGCACAGTGGTGATTGGTGAAAGCATCTTCACCTTTAAAAAAAAAAGAATAAAAAAAAAAAGGTGACAGCGGTGTGTAAAGGGAGGAACATATTTTCTATTTCAAAAAATGTTCTTTCATCTTTGAAAGGAGGAGAAATGCAGCCTGCAGGCCATCTGTTTACTGACTGTTTACCAAACAAATATTTGGACTTCTTCCGTTTCATTCGGTATAATCTGACATTTATCCTGCCAGGATTTTCTGTCAATAATCTAAACCTGAAGAAGAATATTTCCAAACCTAATAATCCAGAAAATATAGATTAGTGTTGTGGATTAAAAGTCACTGTATGTTTGCATCCACAGTCTGTAGTGTGGACAGTGAGTTGGGGGCGACACGCCGTTCCGCCACAGACACGCGCAGCGCTGCTCTCACCACGAACACGACAACAAAAGTTCACAAAACAACATCAGTGACTTTAAGAAACACGCCAGAGCAGCAGAAAAAGCAGCTCCCCGTGTCTACCTTTCCTTTGTTATTCCCACAGAAGCCCAGCTGGCCTGGTGCGCACGCCGAAGCCTCCTCCCCCCCCCGGCCCCGTCTCCGTCTCCCAGCCCGGGACTCCCCTCTCTGCCTCCCCTTCTTACCTCTCTTACAGGAGGGCAAAGGCTGCGAGACGTCGGGTGAGTTAGCAGCAAAACGCATTCTTCTGATGGCAAATCCGTACGGGGCCCTCCATTAGAAACGGGCTCAAAGTGCGAGGCGACGGCAGAAACATGGACACAGCCGGAGGTGGACACTTTTCAGACCCTTAACGCAGCGCAGGCTTCGGGGCCAAGGTGCGACAACTCGAGCTGTGCGCGGTGGAGACTTTTCCTTTTTGGTAACTTTGGAGTCCGTTTGTGTGGATATAAAAACGTTAAGTCCCGGCTCGGTGCGCTCACACACACACTCTCTGTCTCTTTCTCTGCCTCTGAGTTCTCCTCCAGCTCTCTCCGTCTCTTAGCGCTGCCTCTTCCACACACGCATCTTTGAAGCCAGTGTCGAATTGCTCAGCAAATCATGGCAGCGGCGAGGCTGGTCGTCAAACCAGGAATGTCCCAGCCCCACAGCTCAATGCGGCTCCTGGAGAGGAGAGGAGGGGGGGTGTTACTCATACAGACTGTGCATTAACAAGTTTTACAATCTAACGAGGAAATAACTTCCTTCATTGCGCACACGCGTGAACGCACCTGATTTTTCCCCTTTTAATCAATAACTTGATCATGACGCACATAAATAATATAAAAAAAAATAGTAGGTAAAGACACATTTAACCCAGAACACTCGAATCTTATCAATAAAAAGTGAGCTTGGATAAAAATAAAGGACAATTACTTATAAAAGAAGTTCATATTAAGGGATAATTTAAAAATTTTAAGTTCATCTGAACATTTTTATTTGTTCCTGAAGAACAACAGAGTGACAACGTGTCTGAAAAGGCAGAAATTAAGAGAAAAACGTACCTTATGTGTATGAACATTGCAGTTCACCTAGAAGCCTCTAGGGGTGCTGCCTCGGTTGCACTCATGCGTCACCTTGTTGCCTGTAATAGGAGTTTAAGTGGACGCAGCATGGCAATGATCTGAGCCTCAAAGCAGCACCTCCGTCACAGACACTCCACCCATTATACTGTATGTATGTGTACGGTTGTAGCCAACATATGCAGCTGAATACTTATTTTCATGCTGCTCAGTGAAGGTAACATTCTGTTTTTCTGTGTGTTATTTCAGTACTTTTTGCACAGCAGTGCATCCTGGTACATGTAGGCACTGTCACATGTTACTTTCTTTGCTCCTTCTACATTAGCTCTCACTGGGGCCATTCAATCAAATCAAAGTTATGTGGGCGTGGATGTTTGAACAGCTAATAACTTTGGCTCATTTCTGGCGTCTGACATGTTGGTTGGATGATCTGAATGTTGGTTGGCTGCAATAATTTCCTCATGGCTTAGTGAGAGACGCCTTCTCAGAGGAGCGGAGGGAGAGGGAAACAGTCATCTGTTGTGCGTATGGGCATGAGTAAACAGCATAATCATCTTTGAGGCGGTAATTATGTGTTCCAGCGTTTGGCTGGGCAGCAGTGGCGGCGGCGGCGGCGGCTAGCCCACCCTGCTTCAGACAGCAGGTGCAGCTCGCCATCTGACAGCTGATGGAAGGTGTGATCCAAATCTCCCAAGGTTGGGTTGACCTAACGTTCAGGTGGTCAGGGGCCAAAGCCAACAAACTGGAAGGAGGAGGAAGAGGTCATCAGCTCATGAGGAGTTCTTCATCTTGGTCTTCATCAGCTGACTTCCTACATACATTTGTCTCACGATTTTATCTAAATTACAGTTTTAACTCTGCATTAAAAAGCCATTATTAGTGGTCCTAATCTCTGGAATAACCTTCCACCAGATTTACGATCTACCACGGGCCTGCCACTGTTTAAAGCTAAACCAAAAAGACTTTTATTCAGGATGGCTTTTAATGCAGCACAGTGACACTTTGTTTTATTATGTTTATTATGTCTTATTGCATTCCTTTTAGTGTTTTTATTGTTTTTATTTTTTACATCCATTTTTATTGTCCTAATTGTTTTAATTGTCTTAAACCTGTGAAGCACTTTGGCCGATTCCAGTCGTAGAAAGGTGCTATATAAATAAAAATTGATTGATTGATTGATTGTGTGATGAGAAACCCATCTGGATGTGCTGTCTGTTGCTCACTGATGGCTAATGTTGTACAGTTTGTTTTGTGCAAAAAAACAACAAACTTCAGATTCTTACTCTTTGTCTTACAGGATGTATCCAGACCACCTACTGTGCATAGCCACTAAGCCCCAACCCCTTCTTCAGCCCCACATTCCAACAGATCAGGACAGCCTGTCCAGCTCCACCTTCAGTCTGAGTGCCCTCAGGACAACCTTCAGCACTGACCGGTAAAACATAGGGAACCAAATTCAACAAATGGTGGTGCTGGAAGGCATGGAATCACCAGTATGATCGTTCTGATTTCATCTTAAACCAACAAAATGAACTATTTAATAGCATGAGCTAAAATGGTAAAAATGGCACAATTTGATTCATTTTTTCTAATCCTTGACTGTAACTTCCTCTATAGCTCTTGGGACGCCCGCCTGGCCTCCCTGCAGAGCAGAATCCAACAGACTGCCACTCCCTCCTCTTACTCCTCCTCTCAGCCCACTGGAAGGTGTTGGTCCTCGTCACTCCCCCACCTGAAGTTCCACCTGGCTCCATCAATGTCGCGCAGCAGGGCTCCTCCTTGTGGAGCAACTGTTACACTCTCGGTCCCCGAATCATCCTCCCCATCTCTCCTCACTGTCAGCGAGTTCTCCGCACTGGTGACCTTTGTCACACCTGGCAACAGACAGACTACGGTGGCCTTATGGGATATTGAGTCTGGGAGTGTGAGCTACCACAGGGTGGAGGGTAAAGCAGCTCCTGTTCAACACTGTGGAGAGAAGCAGCATAGACTGCTGCTGAAGAGTAAGCCAAGCACAGACACATGTTCTTTGATAGGATATAATTTCTTTGATAGGGCATTAGGCTGTTTCTGGGCGTTTTCTCACTTTTTCTCACTCCCACACGTTCTGTCAGTGTAGGGTGGTTGTTTTTCTCAGGATTGTTTCTTTTGTGTCATAAACAACGTTGTTATATATATTATATATATTATACTCAATAGTCAGAGAAAAATCATCAAAAAACTCAAATACGAAGACATGTAACTAGCTCTAGTGCTTGAAAGTATTTGAAAGAAAAATCAGTGACTGGAGAGATTTCAGCTTTTATTGAGTCTTTTTTTTTCTTTTCACAGTGGACTGAATCTGTCTTTCTGTGTCTCTAGAACTAGGATTGTTCCAGGTTTTATTCTCCATGTCCCAGGAGGAGTTGCTCAGCAAGTTGATGTTGTTTGGCAGCGCAGCAACGGTGGATACAGTCTGTCACCTGAACAACTGGAGCCGCTGCTCCCTCCCCATCCATGCTCTAGAGGCCAGTAAAACAATCAGAAAATGACAAAGTTGTTTTGTATTTGTGTTTTTAAATGTTGTCTTGCGTTTGACAGGCTGGATTGAAGAACCGGCAACTGGACATGGTTGATTTCTACCTGAAAAGCAAAGAGAATGTACTAAATCCCTCAATAACAATGAGTGTTGCTGGTCAGTCAGCAGCATCCTGTCTGACCGACAGTATGTATACAAGCTTCATATGCTGTTTATTGAGTGAATCACATTTTGACAGTCACATATCATCCAACTTATTAATTACCCAAACTACTGCAACGTCTGTGTTTGTACATACAGGAGTGGAGCAACTGCGTTCTGCATTAGATTTGCTGTGTTCCGCTGTCAGAGGCTCGAACAGTGAAGCACAGAGCCGACAGTTCTCAGAACAGCTGCTCAAGATCACCATGAGTTTCGTTAACACACAGATCCGCTCTCTGCTGTCCAGCCCTCAATGTAAGAGACACAATTTAGTTCACTTTTAACCCTTCATATCCTGAGAATTGATGCCTGGGTTTGTGTGCTAGATGAGGACTCAAGTGTGCATAGCTCCGTGGACATTCTGGACCGGTACGTCACCGAGCTGAGGAGCTACCTAAAGAAATACCCTTGGTCTGCAGAAGGCGACATATTCAGTATTAGTGGTGCTGCTCCTGCTCAGGAGAGTAATAAGGGAGATGAATGGGAGCAGCTGTCAACAGAGGTTACATCATTTCTTTGCATCTTTGGATAACCCTATTCAGTAGATAGTAGTCTCTTGGTAAAATAGCAGTGACTGAAAATTCAGTATTCCGATGTATTTTAAAAAAAAAAAGCTGTTAAATGACTTGTGCGTTGCAGGAAGTGGTCCGTCTGTCCATCTTGACCAATCAGGTCCCCAGAGCTCAGGCTGTGCTGTGGAGGCAGAGCCGTATGAAGAAGCATTTGTCATCTCTCAAGATGCAGGGACTGCATCAGGTTTTCGCCTGCTTGCAGCGCAGAGATCTGCAGACAGCAAACACATTTCTAATCAACATGGTGAGAGAACCTCACAAGAAGAATATACATGCAACTGGACACAGCTGAATGGCTTTGGTACTTCAGAAAGCAACACAATAGACAACACTATGAACACACCATCAATTTGAGCAACCATGAACGCCAAAATACTGGTAACAGTGTTCACTTATTGTTTTAAGCAACGAATATGTTGTTTAATTCCCACTTTTATTATGGAATTATGCTTGCTTATGTGTGTGTTGTAGTGCATTTATTGTTAATCTAGCCTGCACTCTAGCAAACTGCTTGTTTGAGGGGCAGCATCTTTCCTCCCCTGTTATGATGTTATGGGTCATATTTATGCACAATTCCAGAAAATTGTAGAGCAGAACCACATGTACTAAAAAATGTACATTTAATTTGGTACATGTGCACAGATTTACATAACAAAACACACCTGTGTAATTTTTTTTACCATTTGATGTGTAGATAATAAACATTTTTCTATTTACAGGGTTGCAAAGTGAAGAAGCAGCTCCATAGCATCTGTGTCTACACAAACAACAAGGAGCTCAGACAGTTGATGGTGAGTCTGTTATTTTACAGTAAACAGTGTTTTCCATAAACGATTGTGATGTTGCTTTCTTTCTTCCTTTCTACCTGTAATTGTGTATACTTATCTGTCATATCTAAGGTGATACAGTATCTCACGAAAGTGAGTACACCCCTCACATTTCTGCAAATATTTAATTCTATCTTTCCATGGGACAGCACTGAAGAAATGACACTTGCAACATACTTACAATGTAAAGTAGTCAATGTACAGCTTGTATAACAGTGTAAATTTACTGTCCCCTCAAAATAACTCAACATATTGACATTAATGTCTAAACCGCTGGCAACAAAAGTAAACACACCTCTAAGTGAAAATGTCCAAATTGGGCCCAGTTTGCCTTTTTCTCTCCCCAATGTTATGTGACTCCTTACTTTTACAAAGTCTACGGTGTGAATGGGAAGCAGTTATGTTTTTGTGTTATTGCTCTCACATTCTCTCATGCTGGTCACTTAAAGTTCAACGTGGTACCTCATCACAAAGAACACTCTGAGGATCTGAAAACAAAATGTTGCTCTACATAAAGATGGGCAAGGCTACACCCTGAAACTGTGCTGCAGCACAGTGGCCAAGGCCATACAGCGGTTAAACCGGACAGGTTCCACTCTGAACAGTCCTCGTCATGGTCGACAAAAGAAGTTGGGTGCACATACTCAGCATCATATTCAGAGGTTGGCTTTGGAAAATTGACATATGAATGCTGCCAGCATTGCTGAAGAAGTTGAAGGGGTAAGGGGTCAGTGATCAGACCGTATGCTGCACACTGCATCAAATTGGTCTGCATGGCTGTCAACATGTTTACAGCCTGGTACAAAAAACTTTCTGGTCTCAATTGATTTTATTCTAGTGTCAACTGTACGAGGGGTGAATTTTTTTATAACTCACTCGTTTTAATTATTTTCCAACTTAAAATTACGCATAACTATGGGTGTTACCGCTTTGACTGACAGGCGGTTGCCGTATCACAGCATGAGCTTCACTTTTCCACAACTGCCCGCCCACCTCAGCTCCGCTCTCGCTCCCCCTCTTTGTCTGTATTTGGCTTTTTGTCAGACTGTGACATTGTAAACATGGCGACGGTCGGAGCGTACATGAGCTTGGTTCTGATGCTGTCAAGCATGTGGGGCAGCAACCAGGTGAGGAGTACAAAGACAAGTGTCTTGCCTACAGTCATGCATGGTGGTGGGTCTCATGGTTTGGGGCATCCTCAAACAGAGGGTGGATGTCACATCCACCAGCTCAGATGCCGTCATGGAGGAGTGAAAAATGTTTCCAGTGGCAACCTTAGAAGCTCTGGTGAGCTCCATGCTCAAGAGGGTTAAGACAGTGCTGGAAAATAAAGGTGGCCACACAAAATATTGACACTTTGGGCCCGAATTGGACATTTTCACTCACTTTTGTTGCCAGCGGTTTAGACATTAATGTCTATATGTTGAGTTATATAAGCTGTACATTGACTACTTTACATTCTAACAAAGTGTCATTTCTTCAGTGTTGTCTCATGACAAGATGAGGGGTGTACTCACTTTTGTGAAATATTGTATGTGAAAAGAGTTCACTGGCTGAATCACCATGTTTATTGTCCTCTGGTTGGTGGTTATTCAGGTGGACGAGCTGTCAAGTAGAAGTTACTTCCCAGAGGAGAAGAAGCAGAATGTTCTGTTCATCAGGGAAATGGAGAAGATTGGATTACTGCCGTTTTATTGCCAGGCGAACAACCCATCACAAAGGTAAAGATGCTTATTAGGGCCCGAGTGATGAAATGGCGCGAAAGCCCTATTGTAACTGAAGGAATGTTTTTTCTTCTTTTCCTCGGTCCGCACTTTCAACTGCATTTTTGACCCCCAGAACTCCACCGAAAAGTATATTTTCTCTTTCCCAAAAATTGTCCCCCGTCCCCATTTGCCGGATTCCACTGTCGCCAAGTGCTCCACAGCGCCCCCAAACGTGTGAAAATATTCACCGTAAGAGATATAGACTTGAAAATCGGTACACAGATACATCGAAGTGATATGAGAAAAAAAAGTCTCTTGGAGGAAAATTCTACCTCGTACAGGAACTCCGCCATTTTGGAAAGACTGCGCCATTTTGCATTTTGCACTCTTCGCATTTGAACGAACTTGTCTTAGGGGGAACGTCTGATCAGGCTGAAATTTGGTGAGACTGTTTCAAAGGCATTGAGGATGAGAAGTTATCAAAAACGCAGAATGGGTCCATACAGTTTAACCGTAGAGTCGCCTCGAATTTGACCCTTCGCCAATGCACAGGAAATGGATGTATTTATGGCCGTATCTCCTACATCCAATGTGGATGAAAAAAATCAGGCATGATCACCTTTGGATTCTGAACATATTAATGTGCTGATATCACAATACGCTCACAGCGCCACCTACCGGGAGCAGAACATATCTCTTCTATATGTGTATTTTGGTGTACTTCACGGGTCACCAAAGGACATGGACAGAATCAAGGAGAGAACAGAAGTCACAGAGCACACTGACATGCTATTATTCTGCTACTGAAATAGCGCCACCTACTGGAAGCTATGTATGTATGTATGTAAGTAATAGGGGAGGAGGCGGCTGTGACTCCCGCGGACCACTCGTGTGCGAGGGCCCGTTCATCGCTACTTGCAGCTTTAATAATATAATTGTACTTTATCAAAATTAAGGGTGGACTAATCTTAAGTGGTATTATACTGTCACTGCCATTTTATCCAAAGTTGTGAAAAACCCAGGGAGCATAAACAGAGCCTAGTTGTGCAGGCAGGACACACATGATTTAAAACTGAACCCTCCGAAATAGGGCATGTTGATCATCCCGGGAAAATGGTGTCTTACCTTTAACCATTAAATAAGTAGATACTTGTCTTGAAAGAGGAAGTTATCTATAGAGAGAATTATTTCTGCTGTATAGTTATAAATTAGGTTTTACAAAACAGTTTTTGGCACTTGATTGATGTTGCTGTTAGAACATTGCCCACTGGTTAAATTTGGAGCTTTGAAATAACTTAGTTGACTTGATGTGTCGATTCATAAATTAATTGTAAAACAGAAAAAGAAACAACAAAACATTTTTATGCATGCATTTAATATATTTTTCTACACTTGTATTTATAAAATA
>JAVQJX010045328.1:0-11377 GCA_036025115.1 Ambassis agassizii
TTGTTAAAAATTAGATCTGTTAGGTAGAGACTGATGCCTGGCTGACTGCTCATCCAGATGAAACCATTTCATCCATTTAATAGAGTTCATTCTTATGTTTTTTTTCTTTAACAAGCAAAAGACAGATTAACGATGTCACGAACAAATAAATATGCTACTGCTGCTAAGCTCTTTTCAGGCTCATTTCTATCATACGTGCAAATGTCTGCTGGGAATTCTGTGCCATTTTACCATTGTAAATATTTTTGTTCAATCATTGTGATATTGTGAAGTGATGTTTATAAGCAGTATTTTACCTGTGATATATTGCAAGATTTTGAATTTAGGGCTCAAAGCACTTCATTGTACAGCTCATCAAACAGCTTTTTAACAGACTTATACACAAGAAGTGTTGCCAAATAATCCTGAAATGTTCAAATGTGTACCATAAAATCCCCAATGAGCTTATTCTCTCTCACTTCTCTCTCTCTCTCTCTCTCTCTCTCTCTCTCTCAGCATGTGTAGTTCATTTTTGAGGCTGAAGAATTGAGTGGCTACCCCCCCTCCCTTTTTTTTAGCAGTGCCCCTCCCGTGTTCTCTGCAGTGTGTCAGCTGTGATGGCCTATTGACATGTTAATGCAATGTTAATGTATTCTAATAGATAATCTGGCGTGATCACAGCAGTCTTTGGCTCACCCTGCCAGTGTGAGTTGAATTTGTTGCCGTACTTCTATACCCATCAATTTCACCATTGCCATCCTTTACTTGGTAACTTGAAGAAATGGTGTGATGGCCTGAGGAGCTCTGACCTATGTAATATCTGTATGGCGCACGCTTCTTCCTTGCGTTATCAGTCTTGCTTTTGTTTGTTGAAATTCCTCTAATCCTGCATCCATTTTGGTTGTTTATTTTTATGTGGACCTATTGAGGAGCCATCTGATTTGTTGCAGTTTTTAGGTCACGTCTACTGCAGGTCATGAAAAAATCATCTGATGACTATCACGCCTCTGTGGATGGTTTATTTAGCTCCAGTAAATCAGAGACGGGGCTAAGCAGCATAGAAAGAGAGAGCTCAGCTGGTTGTGAGAGAGAGAAGAGTGCAGCTTGATGCATATTAGAGTTCAACAGCCCTCCCCATGGCCTGGGAGCTCCAGTAACGGCATAATACACACTATGTAGGTCAGAGACGCTGCAGTGCTCCACTTCCCCAGCCCAGTGAAACTGACAGGCTGGAACGCCACTGGCGGTCTGCTGGGACGGAAGGATGAGAGGCTTTTTTTCCTCCCCGCTCCTCTTTTCTTCATCCCCCTCCCCCACCGCCATGACACTCCCACTATGATTCTATTTCCTTCCTTTCACTACTGCTCCCTCTTGTGTCTTTGTGCAGCTTTTGTGCCCCATGTATGTACAGTATATAGGTTTGGGATTGGATTCTTATGTAATGCAGCAATACTGTCACTCTCTAATATGTTGATTCTGTGATTGGAGTTGCCTGCTCTCTGTTGACCCACCAACTGTGCATCAGTGCCTACCGACAGCTATCTAACCCTGTGGTCATCTTCTTTGTGGCCATGTCACAGCCTTCAACCATCTCATTACTGTGTCCTCGCTGCAAGCTCCTACATGGTCTATGTACTCCATCTAACAGTCGATGCTAAGAATATCCTGTCACATGTTCTCAGCATGTGATATGTAGAGAACGTACTTTCATCCATTTAGCATCTTCCCTGTTCTGCAGCAGTCGCGGTATTGCATTTACTGTTTCTTATGTGCAATGTTTTAATGCCGTTTCTGTCTCCCTCCCCCTCCCATTGTTTGTCCCTGTTTTTCACTCTGCAGGATGCTGTTTTGTAACTTTTTATACCAGAAAAGCTGCACTGGATGCCCAGAATGCACTGCACAACATAAAGACCTTAAGTGGGGTGAGTAAGCGCAGCATGGACTGCTTTTAGCTGCTTGAGCCCCTCTACATCCCGGGTGCAGGCTGTGAGCTGTATACTGGCCGATAATGAGCTCTCGGTTCACTGAATGCCTGTCTGGCCTGAGAAATGCCTCGGCCCCCACGATCACCTCAACACACCAAATTGATAAGCCAACCCAGCACACACACACATGCAGGTATGAGGTAAAGTGTGCTTGACCAGGCAGCAGGTTATTCTTTGAGGCACAGGACCCGATCGGCACAAAGTGGAACAAATTATTAATGCTTGTCTTCATGCATCATTGATGCACATCTACATTTTTATTTCTGAGTTAGAGGTATAAAAGGAACAGAGCTGAAGTCTTTTCACAAAGAAGCCTGGTGAATCTGAGTGTGGTTTTTTAATTGTTCTTGTGATTTAGTTGGTGAGATTAAAGCCTAGTCAAGTGGAATAAGTGCTATGCCTTGTTAATCCTCTATAAATCTTTCTTGCCTATAGATTGTGCTATATTACTCTTTCCAATCAATTAAATCAATACAAAACAACTCTGGTTGTCAATTAAATCAATAGCGTAGTCTATTACAAAAGGAGCCACTGTCAGTGAGGTTACAGGTGAATACTGAACCAGAGTGATAAATGGGTCTTGTGGGCTGAGTATAATGTCCTCACTCTCTTCAGTGGAAGACTATCAATCAGCCAGACATTTCAAATAAAGTGTGGTCTAACAGCTCAGCTCTCAAATCCCAATCCTGCATCCTACTGTTACTGGCACTGACTGCAGGTGACAGAGTTTGGTTTGCATGACAGAGAAAAAGCTTGTATCCCTGCTTATGTTTTCTCTCCCTTCTGTGCCTCCCTCTCCTTGGTCAGTGACGCCAGCCAGTTCCCATACTGAGCAGGCCATCTGTCTGCTTCTCTTTAGTGCTCGTCAAAAACAAACCCACCACTTTTCATAAGTACAACCTGCTCAGGCATCTCATGACTATTTCTTTTTTTTTTTTTTACATGTCACATGTAAATGTGTTTACTGTATGTCCTTGGAGAAAAGTATTCATTAAATGGAATGAAATGAAGGATAAGTTATTCTGCCTCCACTCTCTAATGCAATGAGAGTATTCAGAGATGTTATGCTGAGTGAAATTATTGTTCTGGCTATAGTGTCTAAGGTTCCTCATTCACTGTACATGTGAAAGAGCTTACTTGTCAATAGTTTCTCTAAGATTGTTCTGAAGAAGATGAGGGATGTTGACAGTAAGAATCGATAAGTTCAATCACAAGTCTACACTACAGTGAGAAGTGAAATTGGATACTGGAGAATTTGATCCCCGCCAGCAGCTCGTAGACACTTCCTCCCGAATCTGGCAGTGGTGAGGGATGACGGTCTCTGAGTGAGGGAGCGTAACAAAGGGGCAGGGAGGACTGCATGAGGAGGGGAGGATAAGTGTGAAGATATGAAGCCAAGCACCTGCATAGTTCATAATGGTGACAGATGCAGTGTTAACTCTTTCCCTAATCCCTCCTTTTTTGTTTCAGATGCATCATCCTATTCAGATGAAACCCGCTGACAGTGAGAAAACGAGTGGTAAGTGAATTCAGTCGAGATGCAAGGGGGACAGCAGCCAAAGGATCAGAGGATACAGAAACGCTGCCTCTTGAGGAAAAATTACTTAGATTAATGGGTTGTGAGCCTTAGTAAGAAATCATGTCTGTTTAATAACAAAATGAAGGCCGTAATTCAGTGACTTTGCTGTAAAGTACATTATCTATACAGTGTGATTGTTTAGGGGGATTAAGAGCTTTAAAAGGCACCAAAGGCTAGAAGAATCAAGTGGGTACAGAAGATCTGATGTAGGGCAGAAACGGATGATGTAGCTGTATGCTCAGTGAAGTAGGCACTGAGGAAAACAAAGCAGCAACTTGCAGAGAATTGTTCAAGAGGCTGACACTTTGAGTGAGAAGCAGAAAGTATGGCAGAATAACACGGAGGGAGCTCGAACAAGAAAAAGAGGTGCAAGATTTAGCGCCTGATGGAAGTGCTGCTTTCATAGCTCCATAATTGTTTGGGTTTAACTGAATGGCTGTTCTCTTTTGATCCTTCTGCAGCGGTAGAAGATAGAAAACTCTTTGTCGGAATGGTTTCAAAGAAGTATGGCGAGAACGAGGTCAGAATGATGTTCTCATCTTTCGGACAGATCGAAGAGTGTCGAATTCTCCGGGGACCAGACGGTCAGAGCCGAGGTAGGCACAGTGTTCTCGGCCTCATAACTACCACCTTCAGTACAGTGGAGTACATGTTCTCATCAAGTATTTATGCAGTCCTCTCCCTGATTCTTCATTACAAACCCCCTCTACTCGCAAATCAAGTACTATTCACCTCAAGTTGGCACCCCTTCCATCCCCATAGTCTATCCTCCTATCGCTGTGACACTCAGCCTCCACATCTCACAGCGAAGGGCCACTGCACTCACCGTCCGGCACAATGGCCCGTCGCCATGGCAACCGCTGGCTGCTGGTGTTCGTAGGCTCAGCTGGCAGGCGGCCTGGCTCAGCTCCTCCTTTACCGCCTCCTTCATCACACTCTACAAAGGCTGGAATTAGCCTGTCGTTGCATCTCCTACATATCTCTCTGCTGCATAAAGCCACAGATAGCAGGCAGCACAGGGCTCCAGTGTTGATCTGTCTATATGATTAAACGCCACAGCAGAGACAGTCGGCCATGAATTACTGCTTCCCCCCCCCCCCCCAATGCAACAATGTGAATCGGGACATACTAGCCTTTGATGTTCGAAGGCCTTTACACATTTTAGCAAATCAAAGCCTCTCAGTGTTTATTTATGTGTGCATTTTATGTGTATATAATCACTGACTGTCTCACCATGACACCATATAGTCAAGCCTCTCTGGGTGACAATTTAATCTGTCGATCACTGTGCTCATGTGACACGTGTTACTGTTCCTTGTTGTGTTCTTTCTCCATGTGCTAACCAGTGAGGGTGGTTCTGTGTGCTTGGGAGTTGCCATTCTCTGTACTGTAATGTCTTTTTTGGGGTTCATAACGAGTTGTCCAAACCTTTTGTCTTGTTTTGTTTCTTCTTGTCCCTCCCTCCCTTCCTCCCTCCTCCCCTCTCTCCTATTGTTCCCCCCTACAGGCTGTGCGTTTGTCACATTTGCTACCAGGGCAATGGCACAGAATGCAATCAAAACCATGCATCACTCTCAAACTATGGAGGTACTGTACCCCTTAGCTCCTATTTTTCATTTCCCCCTTCCCCCACCCTCGTACATTTTGCTGCCCCCTTGTGTTGGAAAGCTGAGGAACCTGTCCAAGCAGATGGCGTCCATTCATCACAGAGCATGAGTCATTTCCAAAACCTCTTGCTAATTTCTTAATTACATTGTCGTCTGCAAAATAATTGAATAACACTTGAAACGCTGCTCCTGAATTCAGAGCTAACAGGGCACACAGGATTTGCTGTCATCTCTCGTTTTGGGTTGAGCTAAATGCATCTCATTTATTGATTCTGATTATACTTTAGAGTCCAGCCATTATCATTTTACATGTTGGACCTTAGGGACAAGAGCCGAACCCATCAAATATAGGCCATCAAAAAATTAACCTAGACTGTAGCAGCCTGCCCTATTACATTTCTTCAAAAACTGGGTCTGTGTTCACATATAGCCAGCGGAGTCTTTGGAAGTAGAGCAGCAGTAATTTGACAGCTAGCAGGTCATAGGCTCCCCAGTGAAGCATTAGACCAAGTCTAATTAGGAGCCCAACCAAACATAACATTCCGCCTACCAGATTAAATGTGGGCCCCAGTGGTGGTGCCACCCATTTTCCCCGATATCATATCCTCCCCGAGTCTCAGCTGCCATGGGAGGTGCTGCTGGTGCAGAAGCCATTTTCCCTATCCAGCCTGGTCCCTGTCTGGCTCTCAACTCTCAAAGTATTTGCACCGCATGCCTCATCCATGTGTCTGTCTGAACGAAATGTAACTGTCTCTTCTGTATGCATTTTTTTTAATGTCTGCTGACATATCCTTGTTTGAATGTCTGTTTTTTTTGTCATGTCCATCTGTTGTCTGCTTATTTGTGGATTCAGTTCAGCTCCTCAGAGTGTTAAAATGATTCACTGTCTGCAGCATTGTTCTGTGTCCCTTTTTGGATTGTGGCCTGGCTCGGCAATGCATGGCACATGTCCTCTGTGTGTTAGCTGTGATACGAATGCAACAGGCAAACTAATGTCTTGAGGCATAGACCCCCCCTACCCCCCCTTTTTTTTAAATTCCTTGCAAAGACTGAGTCCTTGCATTGGTAAATAAGCAGCTTATTCATCAGTGTGCTTTTGAACAGGTCTAACGTCTGTCACCTCTTCACTGCTTCAGGGCTGTTCCTCACCTTTGGTGGTGAAGTTTGCCGACACACAGAGAGATAAGGAGCAACGGCGCCTGCAGCAGCAACTAGTGCAACAGATTCAGCAGCTCAATAGCGCCTCTACCTGGGGGAACATTGCTGGGCTGGGTTCCCTTACACCGCAGTACCTGGCTGTAAGTGTAATACACTACTCATCTGAGCTGCATATTTACTTGTATTTCAACACAGGGCACAGTTCTCTGTTCTGTAAATTATGGTCAGAGTTAAGCCATCTATTGACAGTAATGTAATTTACATGTAATCTGTCTGAAATCATGTTTTGCAGTGCTGATGAATCCTAATTTTTGATGGTTTATTTGATGTTTTCGGTTCATGTTTGAGCAAGACCACACAGTCTTCAAAAACTAAAGGCAGGAGTTTTGCAGGGATATGTTAGTCCTGCTAAATTATTTGTTTCCTGCTGTAACAGTGACTGCATTTGATACAGCAGCCATTTTGTGTACAATAAGGGCATCAGACATAAACTAACAGCACTGCATGGAAGGAACCAGTGGTTCTGTTTGAATGATTGCACTACGTGCCTGAGACCTGGACTATGAACTCATTCTTTTGGCTCAAAGTAGGAACATCTTCCCACTCGGTTTGTGTTCTGGCTAAAGGACTCCAGCATGTGACCCGCATGTGCCTTCTGTAATTCAGAACATGTGACTTAAACAGCCGGCTGTTGTATGTTTCTGACACTGTCCTATCTGCCAAGCTGCCATTTTATCATATTCCTATCCATGTCATGAGAAAGACTATAGCCTCCATTAACAATGTTAATTTAGTTAATTTAGTTTTCCTTAACAAAAGCTGACAAATGTAGAAAAACATTTTGTTGTTGACTCAGCCTTTCCATTTTTGTCATCAACAGTTGCTCCAGCAGGCCACATCCATCAGTAACCAAGGCAGTTTCAATGGTATTCAGAGGCTAGGAGGTGAGTTCAGTTGGTGAACACTGTTCTCATGTTACAGTCTGTACATGAACAAGTTGTTCTTTTCATGTCTCTCAATGTTCTGCACCTACAATATGTAATTTTGAGCACTTTTAAGCAGCAGCTTGATGGTCAGTACAACAAATCTTACATTAACATGACTTTTTCAAATTAAAAATGAATACAAATTCTTGTCTGTACCGGTTTTACTTACATTCTGACTAAGAAGACATAAGTGTACTTTTTTATGGCTTTTTTTTATTAATGAAGTTTTTTTATTTGCCCTCACAGCAGGTGTGAATCCACTTCAGCTGCAGAACTTGGCCACATTAGCTGCTGCCGCCGCTGCAGCTCAGGGTTCTAGCAACCCAACTTCCACCAATGCCCTGTCTACAAACAGTGGAGCCCTGGGAGCTCTGGCCAGTCCAGGTAATTACCCACAAACCTAAACTATATCCTCTCACCCATTGAGAGCTGCCTGTCCAGAGTTAATCGTCCTGCTGCTCCTCTCTTCCTCCACAAACCTCCCTCATAAGCTGTTTGCCTAACGGCCCTCGGCCATTCCTCATTTATTTTATGAGAGTTGATCACCCACATATAAAACTTAATGAGAACCCCCTTTTCCTTTAGTCTGTGTAAATTTACGTTTGCTCCATCTGTCTGAGTTTAGCATATGGCTGCTTTGGTAATGACCACTCTTAATAACAAGACAGATTTTTAATTGCTCCCTTGCTGCTGTATCATTCTCTCATAACCATTATGGTAAAAACGATGAGGGGTATTTGATCATGTGTCTGTTTTTGTTGTTTTTATTTTTGATCGCAGGATCAACAGCAGGGTCCAGTGCGGGCGCTGCCATGAACACCTTGGCATCTCTGAGCAACCTGCAGGGTCTCACTGGGACCTCTGTGGGCCTCAACAACCTTAACGCTCTCACCAGCAGCGTCAGTGGTGAGAATCTCTTTTTATAATGGATGCCTTTAAGCTGAAACGAAACTAATTTGCTGGGTTGTCAACAGAATAAACTAAAGGGTTCTTTTGGTAACCCACATAACCAATGTGATTTCCGCAAACACATCCATGTGTTCTTGTGTGACAGGTATGGGGGCCATGAATGGTGGCCTGGGAGCCTCCATGGCTAACGGGTCAGCAGCCAGCTCCATGGACGCTCTGACTCAGGCCTACTCAGGGATGCAGCAGTACACAGCCTCCGCCCTGCCCTCCCTCTACAGCCAGTCTCTGCTGCAGCAGAGCATCGCTGGCAGCCAGAAGGAAGGTGACCAAGTCCTCAGCTCGTCATTTTCAGATGCACATTTTAATAGATGCCACTGAACTGCAATCTGTTTATCTGCATCTTGTATTAAATCTAACTTGAGTTTATGATTTTTTTCTTACCAAATGGAGTAGGGCCAGAGGGCGCCAACCTGTTTATTTACCACCTGCCCCAAGAGTTTGGGGACCAGGATCTCCTGCAGATGTTCATGCCTTTTGGAAACGTGGTCTCTGCCAAAGTCTTCATTGACAAACAGACCAATCTGAGCAAGTGCTTTGGTAAGTGGAGTTGACGGCACAGATTCAGATGGTCACTGACATCATCGTCACTTAATAACCCAGTGTATTAGGTTACCATATTTTGAGTCATGCCAAGTGCATGCCTATTTTCTCTGCACCAGTTCTTAGTTGCACATGTGAGTCCATAAGTGTGGCAGCTCTCATTAGAGCAGTACGCAAAATGTGTATTCAGTTCACAACACAGTTCAGTGCACAGCTGTAATTGGTTTAATTTGTTTTCATTTGCAGCTTTAAGGCTTTAAATGTGCCTCAAGTGTTGTGTAAGCATATCAATGTTGACACAAATATCATAGTTGTGCCTTTGGTTGAATAGGCTTGAGCAGTTATTCTTGGCCATTGAGTTATATGAAGTTTTAAATTTACAAGTAATGAAGTCAAAACAGCCAGTTCCTCCTTCATCACAGCAACAATTAAACACCAAAAGGCTCACAGCATTTATTTATGTATGTTTTGCTTTCATCTCAGTTCTCTTGTGGTCTCTTCTCTCGGTGTATGTAGCCGGCAGATTAGCTGGATTTTCATCATGTGGCTGCTGGAGTCATGGGAGTCAGTAGTCATGGTTTCTTAGTTAGGGCAAATAGTTTTTGTGGTTTGTCTTTATTTTGAAATGTGTAGAATAAAACAATCAAAAAAATGATTCACATGATTTTAATAATTGTAAATCTGGCCACAACAAATGGTTCAGTGTTTAATTTGCCTTTCAAACATTTCTGTGGTTTTACACTTCAAAGAGTCCCTATGTGATGGTATGTGTTTGTGTTGGAGCAGGGTGTCAATCAGCTGTTTAAATGTAACGCATGCCTCCATCTTTTTATTCTCAGGGTTCGTCAGCTATGACAATCCTGTGTCTGCACAAGCTGCCATCCAGGCCATGAACGGTTTCCAGATTGGAATGAAGAGGCTGAAAGTTCAGCTGAAGCGTTCCAAGAACGACAGCAAACCCTACTGATCCTAGCCCCGGGGCTTCCCCCCTCCCCAGCTCTAATGCTAGCACTGCTAGGGTAAGTTCACCCTCCAGCCAAGGTCACCACAGCAGAGACTCAGTGGGGCAGGGGGAAAGAAGCCCACCACAGGAGGGAGGCTAACCCCTAATCCTAAAAAAGAAAACGTGGTTGCAATGATCTTTCCACATTTTGCTGTATTTCATTCCTGCGGTTTTATCATGTAATTTGAGTCTGAAATATTTTAATGTATATGATTATTTATGACTATCACTGGAGTCAGTGTTCGCTGGAGGTATTTTGTGTCACTGTATTTAGTGGAGAGCATCGGGTGTGTTTTCATGCCATCTCATTGCCTTCAGGTCAAGATAGACAGGTTGACTAAGGATCAGTTTGTTGTGCTGAAGGGCTGAAGCCAGGTCACACAGAGCCCAGAGTTTCAACGCTTTTTCCGCGTAGTCCGTCTCATTTGTGTCTTTGTTGATGTGAAAATCTTTTGCACTCTGGATTCTTCACGCTGTCGTCCCCTCATCTCTCTCTCTCCTTCATGTTGAGCTAGGCTACCTCTCTGTTTTTTTTTTCTATTAACCTCTTCCAGTCATTCCATCCATCCTCCAAGTCTCCTCCAGAGGGACTGGCTCTAGATGGATCTCTGTGGGTGCCAACTATACAGTTTTATGCATGTCGGAGTCTCTGCCATATGTCCTGGTGGTGTCACTTCCTTAAATCTGTGTATCGTTTTTTTGTGTGTCGGGGAAAGTTGGGGATGTTGACCCCACTGTCCTTTACTGTATGTGGTGACTGGCATTATTTTTGTTGTGTTTTGTGCCTCATGGCTAAACGATTCTTGTGCCGTGCCCCTAACTTTCTCTTCTCTCCTCTTTTGTTCTCTCTCTCTCTCTCTCTCTCTTCCTGTCTCTCTCCTCTTTCTTCCTTTTGTGTTTTTGTTCCTTTTTTAGAACAAATCTCCATGCCTGTTTGCCCATCATTAGCCTAGCATGTCTTCATGATGTTGAAAGCCAAGCCAAACTCCTGGCCTCATCATCCCACCATTGTCTGTGATGTCTCTCTAAGCTCGCCTGACCAATACCTGGCCACCCACTGACCTTGACCTTAGCTCAACCTGATTTTTCTGCATGTGTATTCATTTTGTTTGCTTTTTTTTGTTCTGTATAGAAATGTGACAGGTGGGAGAGAGAGGTCAAGCAAATCAATGTGAAAACTTACCTATGTTGAGTTCATTTTTTTGAGAATGTTTTAAAAACCTGTGGGATTTTTTATTTTTAATTCAGCTTTGTTTTTTATGTTGCTTTTCTTTTTACCTCTCTCAGTAAAAAGTTCACTTGAAAGTTGAATACAGGGATTGGCACACAGCTGTGCTATTAGGTGCCATTAGCAATATGTTGGCTTCTTTAAAAAAAAAAACAGACCACTTTCCAACACTTTTGAAAGTCTGACCAGTAAAATCCCTCTCAGTGCTCTGTAATGATCTCTACATTTTGCGGGCAGTGTGAAGATTTACACCAAGGCTATTTAAAATATATATTTTCATTTCATTTACAAAAAAAATTCAGTGTATTAACTTTTTTTGAACTATTGATGGCACAATAAAAGG
>JAVQJX010045360.1:0-14671 GCA_036025115.1 Ambassis agassizii
GTAACTTACAAAGAGATGCTATTCGCACTTCCAAATACAGTGTAATGCTATTCACACCATGCAGATTTTGGCCTTTTTTTTTTAAACCTAATCAGTACTTTTGTCGCGTTAAGTCAACCAAACTACAACATCCAAAGTGAGCACTGCCTCCTCAGTTGAAACAGATCCAAATTCCTAGTTTTCAAAGTAAAAGTCTCCACGTTTCCCACTCCCCACCTCTCACATACGGAGCTTTGATGCTCTTTATCCTACCTCATCTGACTTTCTAAAGGCTTTCTGCTCGAGGAGCTTCCTCTGTGGCACATAAATGTTGCATGTGTCTATTCTCACCCAGAGTGCAAATAGAATTTAGAAGACATTTCACTTCATCTATATGTGAGGAGGGAAAAAATCACAAGGTGCTTCCCTTGGGGGTTAGATGCATTTCTGGCTCAGGCACGGAGTGATTAATTGGCATTTAAGAGGTAAAGCCGCAGCTTAACTCTTCAGCTCTGCCTACAAATGTGAGGCTTTGTCGACCTGATGCAGCTGAGCTCCAAGTTGTGTTTTGGTGTTTGGGCTGGTAGTATTTATCACAGGGATTTTGTATGTTTGTGCGCTGTATTTCACATATTTGTGTGTGTGTGTGAGGGCACCCGGCTGTAGAGAGAGAGGGAAAAAAAAAGAGTGATCATCTCGATTTTCTCTGTTCCCCGTGCTCAGCAAAGTCGGCCCGTCACCGTGAGTGAGAAAGTGCCACCATCCAAAAAGGGGTGGAGGACGACGAGTACGGAGAGATGATCCTAATAAAAAAGAGCAGAGTGGATGGCCCTGGATACACTCAGCTTTTGAGATGTGTGACACACACCCGCCCCAGAGACAAGACAATAACGGCAAAAGCATGGACTCATCAGTCGAGGACGGATCACTATTACAGCCTTATTCATCAGCATAATTAGGCAGAGAAAGAGATGTGGGACAAGTGGCTAGCAGCACTGATGAAAGCTCATCAGCAGGCTCCCTCTAGAGCTATGGCCACTGATTGGTGCTGGGGCCATCATTGCCTCAAAACTACTTCAAAATAGGGGCTCTTCGCTCTACTGAACGACAGTAAAATGAACTTAATTGGCTCACAAAGGCAGCTTGGTGCAGGCATCGTTTTTACATCCCCTAACAATCTGTACAGTGATTGGCTCCATGCAAATAAATACACCTATGAAATCCTCTAAAAACACCACCTGCCTTTTAGCTTTTTTTTTTTATAGCTTTACAATATCCTTGAAGGGGGTCTCAGGATTATTGTCAGGGCAGCCTGACTCCTCTCTGTTTCTAAAGTCAGTGAAATCTAGTGTTTGTTTAGCGATAGTGAGTGCACAAAAACATGCTCACATATTGATTTTATCACAATTTAATTCAAAATAGTGATTTTGTGGTTGAAAAAATGTGCTTTTGACCCCTATTTTTACCCAAGCAGATGGTACATTCCATCTCACATGATGGTGATAAGGCTTTTTTTGCTACTTCCTCTGTTTTTTTACCTTTGGTGTGGTTGTTTCATAGCTTTGGTTAACAGGTGGCACTCTTATGAATTATAATGGAGCTATAAGTAGCATCAGTAGCTAATGCTAAAGGAGAGTAGGTGAAGAAGTTGCGATGTAGATTTTTATGCCCTCAAATTACAAGCTTACATGAAAGAAGACAGTAAGCCGTGCTTTTATTTTGAAATTATGTGAAATAATAGAATTGGCAGCTAAAACAGTTGTTTTAATGGGTATTTATTGAAGGAAGAGTTTACATGGTGAAAGAGGAAATTTGTGCTTTTAATTCGAAATTGTTCAGTCAGATGGGAAATTTCTAAATTCCTACTTGTCCTGAATGCAACATTTTTCACCAAATTTATCATTTTTGGAGTCATCTATATATGGATTATCTGAGCTGTTCGGTTTATAGGATTAAGTTAAATAATAATGAATTTTATAAAGCCGTTTGTCTCTTTATTCACTTTTTATTTGATAGACTTCACCAAATCCTCCTCTCCTGCGGTGATCTCTTCTCATCCCGCTCCAGAGTTCCACATCAAATCTACTCTTTGATTCCACATGACAACTTTTTTTTTTCTTCATTTTACCCATCACTGTTAGTTTCACTGCCAAGAGAAATGTAGCAAAACTGCTCCACCAGAAGCAGTCTTGAACCAAACACGACCTGACCATATGGCAGCGGAGCCCTCAGCGGGCCAAGCATAAAACGCCATCACCGGGAACTGTGTCACCCGGCGGAATGGAACGCTTTGGTTGAACATGCAGACCAATCAAAAAAAGTAGGACGGGAGCTCTCTTTTTTGTCCGATTTAAAGGCTTCAGGACATCAAAGTGCATTTTTTTTAATCAGAAAAACAGTTTGCAGTTTGGGCCCTCACTGTCATAAATGTGCAGTCTGCTTTAACATCATCCTGTCATGCTGCTGTAGAGCCCAAATAAATAGTATATCTGGAGCTTCCATGAACTAATCACTCCTATATCACAGAGCATTGATGGTAAATTTCAGCCTCATTTTATGTAAAAGGTTCCTTAATCCCCCCTCCTCCTCTCCTCCTGCTCATCCGATGCAGGACAATAGCTTTTATAACTGCCTCGTGAATCACAGGAATGCAGGAGAGTGAGGGAACCAGAGGGGTGATGGAAAAGATGGACCGGTGCAGGATGAGAGGGCTGGCTGGCTGGCTGGGGGACCATTAATGAATGACCACCTGCTGAGAGAGTTAAAGCCTGGATGGACAGCAGAGCAGTTTGTCTCACGGTTAGAAGGAGGGATGTGAACAGCTCAACATAAAACAGATGCTGTTCACATCTTGTGGAAACCACATATGTGGTCATTTGGGTGGTGGGTGCAAAGATGGCTGCCACTCCATTTGGGTCTCAGTTCAGAGGCCTCCAAAGACCGGTTATCACCATGTTGCCTAGCAACCTTGAGTCAGCATCCTCGGAGGGATGTGGTCAGCAGAGGTGTGTTATGTCTTAAAGGTTGTTATACAGGACAGTCTGGCCTGTGGAAGACTTCCTGTTTACTCTGACGTGCTGCTACTGTTGCCTAGCAACCTGCAGTTGTTTGCAAAGTTACTCCTTTGCACCAGCATCCCAGGACATGTGGGGCCGAGAAGAATCCACTTGATGCATTTGTCGGCCATATTTGAAGGAGAAGGGAGGATGCTCTTGTTGCCTAGCAACCATGACAGTTGTTCCAATCATTAAAGGCTCCAAACAGCACAAAGAAACACTTAAGATATAATGGATATGGGTGACATTACAGAAGGGTTGCCCATCTTTGGAAGGCTGTCTTATAAGGTTGTTATACAGGACGGTCTGGCCTGTTGAGACTTCCTGTTTACTCTGATGTGCTGCTACTGTAGCCAAACGGCGCAAAGAAAACTTATGTTTGGCGGCGACATATTCGGACAGAGAACATAGGGGTGACATCACAGAATGGTCGGCCATCTTTGGAATTGTGCACGCCTGATCCGGACCTTGTGCGCTTTGTGTCAAAAATGAGCTTCTTCTTATAGATGGCTGCTGATGCTGACGATGCAGTAACCCTTTTTTTTCTCCTCTTGTCTATGAATGTAAAACACCCCCACCCTCACCCCCACCCCGCTCCCTCCTTGATAAATCGTGCATTGTGACGGGAACATGATTACACGGCGCCGCCGCTGTAGGCCATTCAGCAGGCAGACGGAGCGCCATGTCACCTCTAAGAGGGCTTTGAATAAATGTCCCTCCCCGTCTCCACCAAGGCCCACTTCCTTAATCAGGGTGTCGGATGGTAATGATTAGCTTCCTGCTTTGCGACTCGTCAGCTGCTGAGTCGTCCGCGTATAACTCACACTCTGTTAATAATCTGCCTGCAGAGACAATGCCCTTCTTTACCTTCAGCTAATCCAGCTCTAATCTGAACCACATTTTTTTTTCCTATTAAATTTCATTTATTGTGACAAGTGCTTTCATGGAATCAGGGCGTGCTTAATATTCAAGGAGACTTGTGGGGGGGAATCAAGGTGATTGTATCTAAATCCCTGAACTAGGTTAAATAATAGAAAGAGACTGTTGTTTCTCTTCCGCCTTAGGTCACAGCTTGGGAGGGAGAGGATTATTGTAGCATGGTTTGATCCAGCGTCTATATCCAAAATCTGGATTAGTAGCAGGGAAGAGGGATTAGAATTTATTATCACACTCCATGCTCAGGCATCTGTTAAGAGAGCCGGTGCTTCAAATAAGAAACATATTTCAGCTGTTAAGGAGAAGTTTGTGAGCGGGTCAAGAGATGATAATAAAAAATTTTTTGAATATCTTCCATTGAATTGCTGTGTCAATAGCATTTATCTTCATGCATCAGATACACTTGAGGGAACAGCTTTGAGACAAAGCAACGCTAACCTTGAAGTATTGATTTTCTGCCGTCATGTCCATATATCAATGTTCATCATCTTCCTCCCTCTCTCTTTCTTTTCTTCTTCTACAGAGATCCTCAACGGCGGCGTTTACGTCGACCAGAACAAATTCCTATGCCACGCCGACACCATCCACTGGCGTGACATCATCAAGAACCCTCAGGCCGAGCTACTGGTGGTGCCGTCCAACAACAGCAACCTCGGATGTGAGTAAAAAAAAAAAATACTATCCGCCCAGAAGCGAAATCACATAGTGTTAAATCAACGTGCGAACCTTTCCATTGTAGCGAGCCCCATGGAGACGCTGTCTGCTTTTTTGCTCTTTTTTGAAATCTCACTGAAGCTGACAGCTGCCCACTTCCCCTGGTGCACAACCTCTCCCGCAGGCCCCCCCCCCCCCCCCTTCTCCCTTACAGCGCTGTGGACAGTCGTCTCTGTCCGCTGGACATTCTCTGTCACAAGGCTCTCCAACATTTTTTTTTTTTTGCTCTTATATAGGGGTGTTTCTTTAGGGGGGGGGCTCTGTATCAAAAGACGTCAGGGTAGAGCAGCAGGGACAGCTGGACACACAAACGGAGCAGATGAAAAGACGCGGCGACCTTCTTTCGCTTACAGATGAGTGGGGCGGCAAGTACAATCATGCAAAAAAAAAAAAAAAAACAACAGTTTGTGAAGACACTTTTAAGTACAATGTGTGAATAGATGATGGAGGAGGAGGAGGGTGGATGAAAAGAACAGAGGAGGAGGGCCAAAAAAAATGACTGTGTGGGTGTTGAGGTTGCCAAATTGGGGGCCCCTTTGCCAAGCCGTGGTTAGTATTTAACATTAACAACCCCACAGTGGGAGTGGTTGAAGTTGCCGGGGTGACAATGTGCCGCACTATTCCACTTACTGTGTAATTAACCCGTAGTCAATTAAGCCTTGATGATGGGCCACAGGCAGATGAAGGCAGTGAGCGCTCTGTCAGGTCCCACTTTGCCTCCCGAATGGGAGTTTAGAGGCCTGTCGTTCACGCCAGCAGTATGAGGGGGATGCGACAGGCGGCGAAGTTTCAGAGCCGATATGTTATGTATGATTGTTTTATGGATGGAACGTAGCTGATTCTAGCATGTTGATCACTGTGTTGCAGGCAGGCGCTGTCACCGGTCGTGTAACGGCCGCTGCTGGGGTCACCAGGAAGACCAGTGTCAAACCTGTGAGTACACACATTGACAGCTACTACATATTTAAGAGTCTGTAGGGGTCTTGAGTTGGCAACCGGAGGGTCGCCGGTTCAAATCCGGCCTCGGACCAAGACACTCGGAGGTGGACTGGTAGCTGGAGAGGTGCCGAGGTGCCCTTGAGCAAGGCTGTGGATGTGTGTGCATGAAGTATATATGAAAATAAGTGCCTATACATTAAAAGCCTAGCTTAGCATTTTGATGGGGAAGCTAATAAAAGCTTCATGGCAGCTCCACATTGTCATCTTTATGCTAAGCTAGGCTAACCGCACCATTGTTTTTGCTCTGGATCTAAAACACATTTGAAAAAAAAAAGTAATATAGGACAACCTTACTTTGACATTCTGCCACAGTAGGAGCCTCTGAAACAGTATATATATCTATTAAAAATCTAGGCCAATGAAAGTCTGTTAAATCAGTTTGAGGCAGAGTGAGAGTCTGTACTTACAGCTTTAAAATAATCTCCTGTAATCTGTTCGGACAGATTTATTATGATTAATAATATTTTTTTGGTTTTGCCGAACACATCTGTTTCTCAAACTCTTTTATTGAACTCATGAATGTGACTCACGGAAATAATAATATCATCAACTTGTTCTGTGTATAATTGCAGGATGTTCTAGCCGTGTTGTAAAGACCTACAGAGGGGCCCAGCGTGTTTTTTTTTTATCTCACAGACTAATAGACTAACAGAGCCTTGTTGTGTGTTTTTTTCCCGCTCTTGCATCATTATGTTCGCATCTCAACACAGAGCGAGCACAGCAGTTCCTAATGCCTCGCCTTCCAGCTCCTGCTGACTCTCTGGCTGCTGTGTCTCTACCAGTAATAATGTGGGGAGACTCTCCTCCAGTGCAAGTATTTGATGCAATAGGTACACTTTACTAATGGCACTTACATGGCTTGTTATGGAGGAAAAAATGCGGTAAATACTTCCTTGGTTACCAGGATGGTTGGCACGGCAACCAATAAAGCTGGGTATCAGTTGGAAAAGTGTACAAAACACAGATATGGTGATGATCCAAGCTGTGTTTATGCGTACCTGAGAACTCAGGATTCAGACTGAGGCGTTCAAGGACAATACGAGATCAGAGTGTTTTTTTGTTTTTTTTTAAAGCTGACCTTTTGGTTGCTGAAGCCATCAATTTGTCTCCGTACCAGAGGAGTGTTGTGTCTTTTTTTGTGTGTCTGTGTGGCAGACCTTTAAAATGTTACTTTCTGTGCAGTGACAAAAACGGTGTGCGCAGAGCAGTGTGACGGTCGATGCTTCGGACCCTACGTCAGCGACTGCTGCCACCGAGAATGCGCCGGAGGATGCTCAGGCCCCAAGGACACGGACTGCTTCGTACGTCACACAACTTACCATCCCCCCCCCCAAAAAAAAAGATCACTTTGTTTACCTGCTGATGAATTGTCATTTTACGCCCCCACGCTCCCCCCCCTTGTAAAAGTCTCTCTCTTCAAAGAACAAATGGGTGACTCAGTGTTCCAATTAATATCACTTTTATCACTCCTGCACACACACACACACACACACACAGAGGGGATATTGTAGTTGTAATTCACAGAAAAGGCTCATCCAATTCAATTACAGCCGCTTCAGCCACAGACGACAAAACACTTAAGAGGTTTATGGGAAAACATTGCACCATTTACATCATGGCTGTGGATCAATGGTTCCAATTTTTTCCTCCTATTTGCCTGCATGTTTCCGCACGTTAAAAACGTATGACTCACGATGCACTTTTTGTGTCGCAGGCGTGCACGAACTTCAACGACAGCGGCGCGTGCGTGACTCAGTGCCCTCAGCCCTTCGTCTACAACCCAACGTCCTTCCAGCTGGAGCACAACCCCAGAGCCAAGTACACCTACGGAGCCTTCTGCGTCAAGAAGTGTCCACGTAAGGCAACACTCACATAATCAAATTAACGTTTATCCTGAAATTAGACCCCAGACAATTATTTCAAGGCAGGATAAATGACTCCTATATGAATAAATTGTGTATCTCAATCAAGACGTCGCAGCGCCATCTGCTTCGGCTTCTGGCTGGGAAAAAAAAACAAACAACCTTTCGCTCTTTCTTTTCAAGTCAAGAGTGCAGCAGTAATTCAGCGAGCGTGCGTTAAAAGTCAACAGATTGCACATTCCAGTTCCACTGATCATCAAACGAGCGCATGCTTTTCTCAACCTCTAATTTGATTCATTACTTCTCCTTAGCAATAAAACCCCACGCCATTAGTTTTGATCATTATACAAATGTAATTAAAATACAATCAATTTCTCACCATTACAGAAGAGGCTCCTTTGAGGAAATTCATCTGTGTTTTCTTTTTCTTTTTCTTTTTTTAAAGATAACTTCGTGGTGGATCACAGCTCGTGTGTCCGAGCGTGCCCGAGCAACAAGATGGAAGTGGAGGAGAACCGCATCAAAATGTGCATCCCATGTACAGACATCTGCCCAAAAGGTGACACAGAGATAATAGTTTATCTGGACTGGTGTGCTTTTTAAAGGTACAATATGGAAGAAATCTAAAGCTGTAAAATCCCCCTAATATGTCACAGAGACTCTGGAATAATGTTCATACAGACTGAACTCACCAACAACAACAGTACAGACAAAATATTCACATTTAAAAAATCTTTTGCAGACTGCAAATCTTGTTTTGAAATCATGTTTTGCATTGAGGCTCCGCCCACCGCCGTCTACAAATCATTGCAGTCAGTAAGATCTCAGCTGCAGGTTGACAGTTTATGATGGTGGAGGCAACGAAACCTAAAAGAGCTCGCTGTGAATCAGAAAAACACCAAGATAAAGTTCGGGTCTATATAGGAGATGAACTAAATGATTAGCAAACAACAGCATAGGATTTGTCGCTGCTCGCTCGTTGCTGATGGAGGACACTCCAACCGCTCTGGCAACCTCAAGTCTGTAGGGGGAGGCGGATCGGACTCACTGGGATCTACAGATTGATGCTTTTTATAAAAAAATGTTTGTTTTGAACCCACAGTGACAAAAAAGGGCCTATATGCTGTATAACTTCTTTGATTGACAGCTGTGTTGTCCTATCAGCAGTCCAGTTCTCATGAAACTGGGATTGATGATGTGTTTTATTACTTACTGGTTCATACAACGGCTGAGTGAGAGCAGATGTTTGGGACGTGTTAAGGTCGGGGAGGTGGGATGGGGGGTTCCCACAATGCATTGCTTTTACTGTACACTAAGGATTTTAATCTGACAGATCAAGAGAGATCAGTTTAAAAGCGTATTTTTTTCATAGCCTATTCTTGCTTTACTGTTGTTAAAAGAACGACCCCTTTTAATTTAAAGGTCAAGCAGTCCAATAAAATCTGATCTTGAGCTGATTTCCTTCCCATATTGTTAAATCCTGTGGGATAAATACATTAAATCGCTATAAATGAAGGTCAAATGATTTGATCTCTGCCCAGGTTGACATGATCATTAACATGAAATAGTCTTACCTGCTCGCTAATTGAGAGTCATCCTGCTCAAAAGAGCATCTGCCCCGAAATGTGAAATTAAACAGCGACTTCGGTTCAATACAGACGGATTAGCCTCTTCATCATATTGTTCTCACTGATGTTTTTCTTCCAGGCTGCGCCAGCCGACGGGCCCCGCAGCATCCATTGATTGGCTAATCTCTTGATTACATCGTCACGTAGTGGTGGAGAAGGGGGGGGGGGGGGGTTAATGAGGGATGGCTCAAGGAACTGTGGGAAATGATAACAAATTAACATTTCAGATATGGAATTGGCTGGTATAAATCACTATCAAAAACTGGTTACACCACTTAATGCCAGCCTTATTCATCATCCGCCCTTCGCCTCTGTCAGAAATACTTGGCTCACACTAGACCGCAAGTGTAATTAATGCAGATGTAATGAATTCATTATAGGGAGAGGAATTGGCTGTGGATCAGGGGCCCCCGTGCTTTCATCAAAAGAATCCCAATGCATGCAGAGGGGCAGCGGGCATCAGGAGGAAGAGTCGATTTTTAGGTTTCTAGAAGTAACGGCCTGTTTGTGTTTCTAGTGTGTGACGGTATAGGGACGGGAAGCCTGCAGGCGGCTCAGACGGTGGACGCCAGCAACATCGATAAGTTCGTCAACTGCACCAAAATAAACGGGAACCTCATCTTCCTCATTACAGGCATTAAAGGGTGAGTTAAATATGTTTTTTTTTTTTCTGCAGTTGGAAAAAACTTCCAAGGCGAACTTGAAATCACTATTCAAACACACCTTGAGACACAGTGCTGGACACAAACACAAAACATCCATCCCCATTGTATAAGAGAAGGTCAATGAGCCCTTCAATTAAAAAATAGACTCTAGATGATGTGATATAAATATTGTGTTCCTTTTTCAGTGACATGTATCACGGGATTGGTCCGATGGATCCGGAACGCCTCAACGCGTTCCGAACCGTAAGAGAGATCACAGGTGAGTCACATCGGAACCTCTCATATTTTAGATCAGCATGTTCTCAGCATATGTGTGTGTGTGTGTTTATTAGCTATTAGAGGCCTTAAGGGATGAGCAGTACCTTGTATACGAAGCCTTTTTGTCATATTAAACTCCAGCTAATGGAGCGAAACTGCATTTTCATAATGAAAACCTTTAGCAATAAGAAAGAGCAATGGCTGTCCTATCCTCGCCATTTCCTTGCTCTCTATCCCTTTTAATGTAATTTCCGCAGATGCCGATTGGATATAACCTGTCGTTACAGGCGGACAGATTGTGCAGAATATTAAATCCATTCTTTTAATTAGCGTATATTGTCTACAGCGTGCACGTTTCATCTAAAAGAACAGGCTTGAAGTTGAGGCGGGGCAGCTCTGTGACCACAAATTCCGCTCATTCTTTCATGAAATACTCTCTTTTTATCTCCCTTTTCACCACGGTACAATGTGCGCTAATTATCGACGCACTAGTTTCAATGATTTGATAAGATGTCGCCTGTCTCCAGGTTTCCTCAACATCCAGGCTTGGCCTGAAAACATGACCGATCTGAGTGTTTTCTCCAGTCTGGCGACCATCGGAGGCAGATCCCTGTACAGGTACTGCAATAAGCTTTTGCTCACATTCATGCACTTGTTGATACCATAGACAGGATGACAGTGTGGGGTGGGGGGGTGGAGATACATCCACCTTCTGCTACCACGAACCAACAAAAATGGGCAGAGATGCAGCCAAGGGAAGCAAAGGCGCATCGCCTCGTTGCTACGACGACCGTTATGGCAACAAGACGGACTGAGCTGCGTCCTCCCGTTTCTGTATTTATTTCACTCACTTCTTTCTACTGTCTTCCAGTGGGAGCGGGATTTCCCTGCTGATCCTGAAGCAGCGTTGGATCTCCTCCCTCCAGTTCCAGTCATTGGATGAGATCAGCGCCGGGAGCGTCTACATCTTCAACAACAGTCGCCTTTGCTTCTACAACACGGTCAACTGGACCTCGCTGTTCAGGACGGCCAACCAAAAAGTCCTCATCCGAAACAACCGCGATCCAAAGGAATGCAGTGAGTACAGGCGGGAGGCGGGGACAGGAGTGAACCAAACACCTATTAGCCCTCCTCTTCTCTTATTTTCTCATTAGCATGCTAATTAATTCCAAACTTTGATCCCCCCCCCCCCCCCCATATCTCTACAAATTCAGCTCCGCCCCAGTTTTAAACACTGACTAGCCTGGTTTCCAAGGCAACAGCAACTTGGGGGTCTCTTTCTATTTGGCCATGAAAGCCCTTATTCAGCTCCCGGTGACACTTCATGCACTGATGTGGGTTAAACTAACCACAAGGAAGCAAGGAGACCTGAGCGCTGATAAAAATATGTCCGCCCCGGAGATAACAGGGCTGCTCATAGTTTTTCTTGGCCCCTGCCAAGCGGCGGTCGGTGTCATTAGCCAGTTAATGAGCGCAGTGTGTGTATTAGAGATGGATCAATACAACCTTACAAAGGTTTCTTCATTAGGCTCAACCCACTGTCTACCATTGACCGCTCTGCTGTTTACAAAAGGGGTTCGGACACTCCCGGGGACGTGGGTGTCACTCACCGGATGGACGAGACGGCCAGTCTGATGAACAGCATTGATTGTTGTGGGGTCGACTGGGGAAAAAAAAAAAATAGGCTCATGGTTCTGGTCGAGGCGATCTTTAATGGCAGAGGTGTGGGGAATACCAATGTTTACTCACACAGCTGGGCAGCCTTCGGCTAGAGCAGCACACAAACGGGCGCGGGTTGATAAGTTTGTGGCCTGAGGTAGAAGGAGGAGACATATTTATTTTTCAGCATTACACACCTAGTGCAGGGTTTATGGAGCATACTGATGCTTTTTTTTCCATCACTATGCACTTGTTTATTGTTTTTCCTTACAGCTCAGCACCAAATGGTGTGTGATCGCATGTGTTCGGATGACGGTTGCTGGGGTCCGGGGCCCGACCAGTGTCTCTCCTGTCGCTTCTTCAGACGCGGTCGCACCTGCGTGGAGTCCTGCAACCTTTTCGACGGGTGAGGAGTCACTCATTTTTTTTTATTTTTATTTTTATTCTTATGCATTCTGAGCCATCTTCGAGCTGATCCCACATAAATCCCACTGTCAGATCATTATGATTTCAAGAGGCTGCGTTCATTCCTCCAGCAAAGCGCCATACGTGACAATAAAATCAATTTAAACAGCTTTAATGCATGAGAATTAAGTCAAAACATCCTCAAGGGCTCGGCGGGAGGAGAGCCTAATTGCCGATTGGCATGAATGTAATGAGATGAACCAATAAGGAATTTTATTCCTGTTACACTCATTGTCCAAAATCAATCAGAAAATTATATTTTATTACATATATCACCCATTTAGACCCGGGCGTGCTATGAGCTGGAAATTGATGGACATTTGTAACAACAATCCCGCTGCCGTTCTTTGTGAATAATTGCATTCAGGTCATTGCTTCGTGTTGCCAAGAGGCACATCAAAAAGATCACTGCCAACTCACCTGGGGAGAAACACTCCTTTGTAGAAGCAGTGCTCCTCTTGACTGAATGTTGTGCATCACTTGAAAGCATCCGTCTAAAATAAGACTGTACCGGCAGCATCTGCCACAAGATAAATATGACTTTCTTACAAGCGGTGATGTCAAGCCTGTGTTCTCCCCCAAGGGGAAGTGGAGAGCGTGCGAGAAGAGGGCGCACGAGTGCGAGCAACACTCGGTCATGTCGACTTGTTGCGGGTCCTTTTTCCCCGCGCCGTTTGTGGGAGGGAAGCTTTGAAGTTGCCGGAGAAAAACAGCTCATAGGGAAGGCTTTGAAGAAGACGCGTGGCGGGGAGCTGCCTCTGCGCACTTGTTCCTTATACTGTAAATACAGTCAGTTACTGAGCTGCATTGTAAGTAGGAGTCAGCAGACCCGCTTTATTGTTAGTGTCAGCGGCCTGATCTGCGGTGTCAAAAAGCGTTAACCTTAAAGATTTGCCTGCTGAGAAGTCACCACCTGACAAGCTTGACAGATAAAAGGGAGCTTTTGGAAATGGAAACCATCTTTATTGTGCTTCCTGCCATACTCATGTCAGTTCAGCCAGCATATACATGCCCTGTTGCTACCACAACTCATCGGGAGAAGCATAAATGCACTACCCTGTTACTACCACGGCCTTAATGGCATCAGATGAATCAGAGATGTATAGCTACTATAACCCAGTTACAACAGCAGGATCAGACATGTATGCCCCTGTTGCTTCCACGGCACTGATGGCAGCTGGTGAAAGCAAAAGGTGTGGTCATTCCTATTACAACAAAGATGGCAACAACCATCAACACTTTTTTCCTGATGCCATCGTGACCCTGCTGCAGCTGGAGGAGCAGCGATCCGCCTGTTGCTACCACGATCCTGCATCTACACACTGTGTGTACTTCCTCCTGGGGGATCCTAAGTAAACCTTTAAAGGGAGCTGCACTGGCTTTATGCTTAAGATTTTACACTTTCTGACCAACTTTTGATTATTTTATTAACTGTATGTGGGATTAGATTCTGCAGCAAAGATTTGTTTAATATCTCACTTTGTTCTGAAGCTATTGAACTGTATATCTCTGAAGACTTTAGTGTTAGCCCATTAAAAATGTTTTCAGGTTGGTGATTTTAAACCTTAAGATTCCTCAGCCTGCTCTTGTTCTACGTCTCCATTCTTAATGAGGAAAGGCACTAATTCCCTTTAGTTTATACGTCTGTTGAATAAAACAAAGGAAGAGGGGGAGAAAACGACTGAGATGGCGTCCGCTGGGGTTATGGGAGGAGGGAGGAAGCGAGCTAGGGAGGCGTTGAAAGCGTTTAATTAAAAAAGTTGCTCTGGTGGGTTGACCACGCTCTTTGCCTTGCTTGGGCGTTAGGAAAGGTCTGAGCGGCGGCCACAGTCCTGCTTAAATTCCTGCTAAAACAGGGCTAATCCCCCATCAGGTCGTCCCCCAATGGGGCCTTGGCGCACACTTCCAGCCGTGAAGGGGGCCAATCAGGAGGAACGGCTTTGACGGAATGGAAATGACCCCAGAGAGCACCGCTGCAGAGGTCTTTGTCTCTCACCCATTCTCCTCCATGTATTCCCCTCGACTCCCCAACCAACAAAAGAGATATCTCTCCCCTGCCCGAGTCTTTTTCTAAAGGATTCCCCTGGACGGAGCTTACAGGAGAGAAATCTAATTTATTTTGGAACAAGGGAAAGAAAAGACGAGGGAGAAATGCTAAAAGAGCGCTGGGAGTTTCCTTTGAATCCACAGAAAACATTATTAATTAAAGGGCAGTCTGTACATGCTTCATGTTTGAGACAAACCGCTGTGATCGCAACAAGAAACGCCCAACATTAAGGCTTCAGCAGAAGGATTTTATCACTTTTACTGCTCTTTAATGTGATACAGTTGAACCCAGGTGCATCAGAACGTCTCTTTTTGGTAGTTTTAAGGAAGATTTTTTTATGCTAATGCATAAAACACTCAGGACATCCAAGTTATTAATGAATCGGTATTAATTCAACATTTTT
>JAVQJX010045379.1:0-21819 GCA_036025115.1 Ambassis agassizii
AAAAAAAGAGGTTAAAGGAGATAAATAGGCTGGCTGCCCCGAGGACAATAACTGTATTTCTTTTCTCCCCGTAAATACCTCTGCAGGAGAAATCGATACGAGGAGACCTGATAACTATCAGTCTGTGGGAGCGGGGGGGTTGGTGTGTGTGTGTGTGTATGTGTGTGTGTGTGTGTGTGTGTGTGTGTGTGTGTGTGTGTGCTCCTCCCTTTGGTGCCCATTATGGAGGATTGTTGTTCAGGAGGCGCTCTGAGCCTCCACAGCCGCATCGACCTGAACGTCCATCTGCAGCCTGAAAGGGATTTTGTCTCAGGACTGTAACTCTGTCCTGCTCTTCCTCTTCCTCTTCCTCCTCCTCTTCCTCCTTTCATTTGATGAAAGACTTGATGAGATTGAGATTACTCCATGAGCCTCATAAAATGTTTTTTTATAAACTCACAACTTCATATTGACACTGCAGTGTGAAGCGTGCTGCACACACACAGTCAGTGTCTTCATGTTGTGATCATGAGTTTAATGCAGCGACAGGAAGCGGCTGTTGTTTTATAACATTCATCTCTGATGACATCACAAGTGTAACAACATCTGACGGCAGCAGAGGAGGAGGAGCTGATGAAGGTCTGCAGGCTGCGTCATCAGCACAGGAGGAAGAGGAGCAAAGACGGTGAAGGTCGTCAGCACGGCCTCGGCCCTCAGTCTGAATGTCAGCAGCACAGTTTGTCTGAAAACGCCGCTGTCACACCTCAGGAGGCGGCGCGCTAAATACCACGAGCCGATCAGCCGCCAAACACGCCATCAGGACGGAGGAGGGAGGAGGGAGGCCACGACACGGACCTGACCGGGCTGAGACGAGGAGGACAGCCTGACCCATTACCCATAATCCTCTGCTCTCTGACCCCGTCATTCAGTGAGTGTTCAGTCAGAGACATGAGGCGTGTTGATGATGTTCGTGATGTGGTGGTTGATGAACTTCAGACGGTCTGACACACCTCAGTCCACCTCAGCGGAGTGTGAGAGGGACTTTCTGCCGCCCGCCGCTCGCCGCCCGCCGCTCGCCGCCCTCCATCCAGGCTGATGGATGAATCAGACAGAGAGAGGAGCTCGGGGCCGCTGGGCTCTGCAACAGGCTGCTTCATGTGTTGTTGTGTGAGTCTGTTTGGTAGAACTTGTGTGATGTTGGAGACTTCCTGACAGCAGCTGGTTGTGAACACATGAATGTACGTCTGCTGGCTGTTAGAAGAGAGTTCACACTGAAACATGATGCGAGCAGAGCGGCCGGCGCCTGCTGCCTCTTCATCATGTGACGTTCTGGCCTGTGGGTCTACAGGAGCACAGGGTCCTGAGCCCTGCAGCACAGGGCGTGTGCCAGCAGGTGGCGCTCTCCCTGCTCTCTGGGCCGGTGCGTGCAGACAGCTGATGCTGTGTGGCCCCGCCCACACGGCGCCCTGCAGGCCTCGCTGCCTCACAGATCGTTCCAAAGCCGTGTTTCTGTTCTCTGTCGTTTATTTTTCTGACAGGTACATCAAGCTTTCCTGTGTTACAACCGCTGAGACATATTAATCTGTTTCATTTGAAATGTATGGATTTCAGCAGCAGCTCCTCACACAGAGCTGAGGGGAAGATTGGTGGGCAGCTGGGACCGAGGTGGCCATTATTTGTTCCCCACATCCTTCTCTCCTCCAGCGCAGGCGAAGCTCGTGACAAATGGCTTCCACTGCTGCTACTAGCAACACAGGAAGTACAGCTGAGCGGCCGCTCAATGAGTCATGAAGAAGGGACGGACCGCCGGCGCCCATGGACTCATTTGTGAAGAGACGGCTGGAGGACAGCGCCCCCTGTGGCTGTGAAGTGAAGTGTTTGATGTGTGTTCATGTGGTGCTGCTGGCTCTCATGTTACATCAGAGAGTTTTATTTTGAAAATCTGCAGGATCCTCTCTGCTGTTCTGCTGCCTGACTTCCTGTCTGCTCCGTCTAGTTGGTGTAAACACAGCAGCTCCGATGTGTGTGTTGTGCGTCAGCTGTACAAACTCTCGCTGACACACTGTTCAGTGTAAATCTGAGGTCACATGACACTAACTTGTTGAACTGTGGATGTGTGCTCGTGCTGCTCTGGGTTCTGTTGGTGAAACTCTCTCGGAGCTCTGACAGCCTGTGGACGGACAGACGGACAGGCCCGTCCTGCAGCCTGTTTTTAAGGCTGTTGCTCAGAATGTGAATCAGGCCTCAGGCCACAGCTGTGGGCGTGACCTTCAGGCTGCGGCGTCCTGTCACAGAAACAAATGAAAGAGGTTATGAAGTGCTGGCTGCAGCGCCGTGAGACCTTGGCATTTCAAAATGTTAGCACATTCTGATTCTGTGCATCCCTCAGCTTCTCACAGGCTGCAGCTCCTTCCTGTTTTTACACCATTTGTTCGCTCTGTGTGTGTGTGTGTGTGTGTGTGTGTGTGTGCTGCAGCCTGATGTATCTGCACTGACAGGCCTTAAACAACAGGCCAAGAAGATAAGTGAGGTCGGCGTGAAATATGATTAAAGCACAGCCTCCCCTCTTCTTTGATTTAAAGGAGCATGGCACAAACAACTCATCTCATCCACACACACACACACACACACTTCAGAGAAGAGGCATGTGAAACCCTGAGAAGAGGAGGAAGAGGAGTCTGACTGGGAGTTGAAGTTGCAGCAGATTGATGCAGCCTCTCAGGAAACGACGTGTGAGTCAGCGCGTCGGAATCAGACTGAAGGTCAGCTAGCGGCGTGCTAACAGCTACGTAGCATCACCGACACGCCTCAGATTCTGTTCTGATTCTTTCTTTCTTATTCTTCCGTATGATGGTCAAATTCAAGATTTTTTCAAAGTTTTAAAACATTTCAAACATTAAACATTTTCAGTGTTTTTTTTACATTGAAGCTCCAAACTGACTGTAATTAGCTCCACATAGTTTCAGCTCGTTCAGTTCAGCTTTTTACACACTGTTCAGGTTCTTCACAGATTCTTTCAGATATTTATAATTTGTAATAATAATAATTCCAAATTGTGGGGAGGTCAAATGTCTGTTTAGTTTAGGATGTGACACTACAGCCCTGATGTTTCTTTCCTATTATAAAGTGACTGCATAGTGAACAGATCAGGGTTCAGTCTGTCATGCTCATCTGGAGGTCTGATTGGTTGTTTACCTGGTGTTCATTGTTTTGTGGTTTATTTATTTTCGAATCATAAATCAACTTATTCAGTGCATCAAAAACATAGTTCAGGTCCAAAACTAGGAAAACAAAGTTGTTCTTTAGCATTAAAAGGCTGTGTGCTTGTGTTACAGTTGTGTGATCATCAGTCTGTGGTGACGTCAGTGTGTGTGTGCTCATTAAAAGGACTGAGACGGATGTCCTGCTCTGCTGGCTGAAGGACAGAGACGCAGACGGACCTGGTGGGGGGGGACGGGCTCTGCTGGTCAGATCAGCTGACTGATGGTGTTTGTTTGTTGTCCAACAGGACAAACAGAGCAGCACACACACACACACACACACACACACACACACACACACACACACACACACACACACACACACACACACACACACACACACACACACACACGATATCAAACATCATCACATACACAACTACATGTAAGCTGAGTTAATGGGAAGATAATAACATGTATGCATTGTGTGTCACTTGACTTGAAGGTTTACTTCTATGAACCTCAACAGATATAGCAGTATAATGGAAAAAAATGGTGGTTTGAGGTTGCAGCTAGCTGGTTAGCATGCTAATTTCAGTAGATATATCTGCAACACAATACATACTGTAGATGTTAGCATGTCATTAAACTAGTAATCAAATTACTCCTTTAAAATCAGGAGTTTACAGAACAGGTTGCATCAATGCTATCAGTTAGGAGTTTTGCTTGGGTTTTGTTTCAAAGGAGAGAAAAGCTAAATGTCTGAATGGTTCTTTTGCCACCTTAACTCCCTCAAAGGCAACCAGAGTTTGATAATAAGATCAAAGTGGAGCAATCATTTTTTTTTTTTTTTTTCGGCTCCATGTTCCCTGTTAGAATGATGCATAACACACCTTGAAAGAGAGTGAGAGTGGAAGTTGTCCATAGTTTCGCTGCCCTCATGACCTACTTCTGCCGTCTGACACAGTTTCATGTCTCATCCCTCTCATACTCTGAATTCCTCTGCTGTGATTGATGGCTCCTTTCTGTTGTAGGTTGTTCCATACTGTTGTTTACAGTAGAGCCTTTTGAGTGTGTGTAACACATGAATGAAAAACAGAATAGCACCTCCTTGTGGCAGCCAGTGTCAGTGTTCAGCAGGTTCATAAATGTCACTTTGTTGAGCTCACCTTTGTTTGTTTGCTCAGGCGATGTCAGTGTGGGCATCAAGTGTGACGCCAACATGGTTGGAGACAAAGAGGCTGACGTGGACTTTGACATTATCCCCAATGCCAACGACACATTCACGGTCAAATACGTCCCTCCTGCTGCTGGAAGACTCACGGTTAAAGTCCTGTTCACTGACAAGGTACACACACATGCCCAAAGATTTACAGGTGTTTATATCCAGACTGATCTGTGGAGGTTTTAAAAATAACAAGGATTTTCCTTTTTCTACACAGGAAGTGCCACAGAGCCCTTTCAGTGTAAAAGTTGATCCTTCACATGACGCATCAAAGGTTAAAGCAGAGGGCCCTGGACTTGCTCGCACTGGTGAGACTTTTTTTTTTTTTTTAAATTATCCTTGTCTTTAAAGTGTAATTATTTACATTAGGAGGACTCCCATCTGACCCCTTCCCTCTCTCCTTGCTCCCCTTGTCCAGGTGTAGAGAGCAGTAAGCCGACTCACTTCACAGTGTTGACTAAAGGAGCCGGCAAAGCAGAGGTGGATGTTTCCTTCTCATCAGATGTCAAAGACTTTGACATCATTAATAACTATGACTACTCACAGACCGTCAAGTACACACCAGTACATCAGGTAGGTCAGATGAGAGTATACAGCATGCTCCTCAAATGCAGACTAGATTTGTGATCTTTAAAAGCAAAATGTTCAAAGCCATCCTAACTCAGTCACTCCTCAAACTTTCGCTTACCAATCATTTGCATTTACTTTAAACAATCACTGTTTGCAGGGGGAGATGACCATTGTGGTGAAGTATGGAGGAGATCCTATCACTAAGAGCCCCTTCACTGTGGGTGTTGCTGCCCCACTGGACCTCAGCAAGGTCAATGTAGACAACCTGGATGGAAGTAAGAATCTCTAAGAAAAATATTTCCAGGACAAAACTATTTTGAGTTTTCAAAGAGTTGTTAAAGTAATGAATGTCTTGTAGGAGTGGAGGTGGATCAGGAGCAGCGCTTTGTGGTGGACACCAAGGATGCAGGGGGTCAGGGTCACCTTGAAGTAATCGTGGTGAGTGTTACAAATTCATTAAATTGTTTTTTTTTCACAAAATGAGCTCCATCTGTTCGGTAGTAAATTAAAATTCCTTGTGATTAGCGGAGTCCCAGTCAGACGGCCGTACCTTGTAAAGTGGAGCCTCAGCCTGGAAAAGCAGATGTCAGGCTGGTCCGTTACACCCCCACAGAGGAGGGGGTGTATGCTGTCAATGTGTCCTATGATGGACACCCCATCCCTGGGAGCCCATTCCCTGTGGAGGCCCACCTGCCTCCAGATCCTAGCAAGGTAACTCAGCAACAGATCCTTAAGGAGATTTTTTTCCTGTTTTACTTTATGGCATAATGCGCGGTGTGTATTTATGGCGTGTTTAAATTGGTCCGATCCTTTCAGGTGAAGGCGTTCGGTCCTGGTCTGAAGGGAGGTTTGGTGGGGAACCCGGCTGAGTTCACCATTGACACAAAGGGTGCTGGCACAGGAGGTCTGGGGCTCACTGTAGAGGGTCCAACAGAGGCCAAGATCGAATGTTCCGATAACGGCGATGGGACCTGCTCTGTGTCCTACCTGCCCACCGAGCCCGGAGATTACCTGGTTAACATCCTGTTTGAGAATGTCCACATCCCCGGCTCACCGTTCAGAGCTGACATCCAGATGCCCTTTGACCCCTCAAAGGTGGTGGCCTCGGGCTCTGGCCTAAAGAGAGGCAAGGTAAGGGAGACGGAGACGTGAGCTGAAGCTAAAGAGTCGAATGAGTTTAAAGTCTGATCCAGATTGTTGTGTCTGTGCAGGTCGGTGAGACCAGCGTTGTGAATGTGGACTGTTCTCAGGCTGGACCCGGTCAGCTCAGCCTGGAGGCTGCTCTTGACTCAGGTAAAACATCCAGAAGCTCTTTAAGTAAACTCACTACAGATACATTATCCATCAGTGAATGTCATGTCAGCTGCAGCAGAGCTGGAAAATATGAGACTGTAAATTAATGAGACATGTGCCAAAATAGTTCTGAATCAGACATCCACGAATTGTCCCCAGACATGTGTTATTTCTGTGAAAAGTAAGAAACATATTTTTTAATTTCAGGTGTGAAAGCAAAGACGGAGGTCTTAGACAACAAAGACGGGACATACACGGTGACGTACGTCCCTCTGACTGCTGGCATGTACACACTGCTGCTGAAGTATGGAGGCAAGGCTGTCCCCGGTTTCCCTGCCAAGGTGATGGTGGACCCTGCTGTGGACACCTCCAAAGTCAAGGTGTTCGGACCCGGGGTGGAGGGACAAGGTGCAGTATGGTTCATCTGTGCGGATGTTTTGTTGTGGAGCGTCCCCCTTTAAATTCTCCGTCTTCTGTCCTGTCCCCTGTAGCTGTCTTCAGAGAAGCCACCACAGCGTTCTCCGTTGATGCCCGTCCTCTGACCCGGCGAGGAGGAGACCATGTGACGGCGGAGGTCAGGAACCCTTCCGGAGCACTGACGGACTGTGTGGTTACAGACAACGCAGACGGGACTTACGGCATTGAGTACACTCCTTTTGAAAACGGTAACACAATGAGCCAGGAGTGAAATCACGATCGATTGTGTTGCCACGCGCGTTTCATCGGCTGCTGTCTGTCTTGATGTTTCAGGCGTCCACAGTGTCCAGGTTCTGTATGATGACACGCCCGTGCCAAAGAGTCCGTTCAGAGTTTCTGTCTCAGAGGGATGCGACCCTAGCAGGGTGGTGGCTGTCGGTCCTGGACTCACGCAAGGCCTAACCGAGCAGCACAACAACTTCAACATCATCACCAGGTAGAGCTGAGACGCAGAGTGTTACTGAAGGCGTTTGAATGAAATTTTAACTTCAGCAGGTCTTTTCTCTTTGTTGTACTGAACAAAGTCTGATTTATTCCTTCATCAGAGGAGCAGGTATCGGTGGTCTTGGCATCACTGTTGAGGGTCCATCAGAATCCAAAATCTCCTGCAAAGACAACAAAGATGGTAGCTGCAGCGTGGAGTATGTTCCCTTCACACCAGGCCTTTATGATGTCAACATCAGCTATGGAGGAGAACACATCCCAGGTCAGACTCTACTGAGCATGTTCCCGCTGCAGCACAGCTTGAAGTTAAAGACGCAGAGCCTTTAAAATGTTAATTAGTACAAGTGATGGCCAAAGAATTGAAAGTCTTACATCTGTTTATTTCCTGAAGGCCTTTAGTGTCACTTCATTAACTCCTCATCAGCTTTTTCCTCCAATCCGACTCACTATGTAGCCGCTGATGATAAAAGACGCCGTTCTTCAGTGGATGTTTTGATGTCTCTGACGTTATTGGCTGATTAAAAAACGTGTTTAATTTTTTAAAGATGCGGTTCAAGTTACTGGCTCAAGTTAAAAAGCCGCAGCTCAGTTTAATGGAGTTTGTTTCAGGAAAAGCTCAGCGTGTTTCCTCATTTGACACCTTTTGTTTAACAGCTGTTAGTTTGTGGTTGTTTTGCGTGAAGACATTTGATAGCTTTTAGATTGCAGAGACCACATTTCTCAGATCTAATAACAAAACTTTATAAAGGTATTTGTTTACTATGTCCACAGGGAGACGTCTTTCTCTTTATGTATGTCCACATAGCGTGAGGACCTGTGAAAATGTTTTATTCATTTATTTTACCATGGTTTCTTTTTTTTCAGGAAGTCCATTTAAGGTCCCAGTAAAGGACATGGTGGACTCCAGCAAGGTCAAGGTGTCTGGTCCTGGTGTGGGATCGGGCGTGCGGGCCAACATCCCACAATCCTTCACAGTGGATTGCAGGAAGGCAGGTGTGGCTCCACTGGCTGTGGCTGTCACTGCTCCTAAAGGTCTTGCAGAACCTGTGGATGTGACAGACAACGGGGACGGGACTCACACAGTGTCCTACACTCCGTCTGTGGAGGGGCCGTACTCTGTGTCCGTCAAGTATGCAGAGGAGGACGTCCCCCGCAGGTACGCAGCAGCACTGAGATCTTTGTTCTGTAAGCAAAGAGTCACAGTGGAGGTGATTCTGACTGTCTGTGCTCTCTTTAGTCCTTTTAAGTTCAGGGTTCTGCCGACTCATGATGCCAGTAAAGTGCGAGCCAGCGGCCCCGGGCTGACCAACGGTGTCCTTGCCAGCTTCCCTGTTGAGTTCAGTATCGACGCAAAAGATGCTGGACAGGGCCAACTGAGCGTGCTCATCACGGTCAGTATTGCGCACACCTACAGTTACAACTAACTCCAAAAAAACCATAAGAATAAAGGGCACTCTTTTTCTTTACATCAGGACCAGGATGGTAAACCTAAGCAGCCCAGTATCCATGACAACGCTGATGGTACATACAGAGTGTCTTATATCCCCGACCGGACTGGCCGTTACACCATCGTCATAAAATACGGAGGTGACGACATCCCAGCATCACCGTACAAAGTCCGTGCCACAGCAACAGGAGACGCCAGCAAGTGCACCGTCACAGGTGTGTGGCCACTGGGAAGACTGTTTGAAACCACAAAGGAATACATAACCAAAACAAGCATGTCCTCGTGCAGGTCCGGGTGTGGGTCCCACAGTGTCCATTGGAGAACAGCTGGGCCTGGTGGTGAACGCTAAGGGCGCTGGAAAGGGGAAGGTGAGCTGTGTGGTGGTTCAGCCTGACGGCAGCGAGGTGGAGGCTGAAGTGCTGGAGAATGAAGATGGCACCTTTGACATTTTCTACACTGCACCAGCGCCTGGGAACTACGTCATCTACGTCCGCTTCGGAGGGGAAAACATCCCCCGCAGTCCCTTCAGAGTCATGGTGAGGAAGGAACACCAAATTGTGTTTATTACAACAATTATTGGCCTGTAAGAAAAACAAACGCATGGATGCAGGAGGAGAGGCGTGCAGTATGTAATACATTAACCCAATTCTGTATTTTAGATCCTAAACTACTAATCTTGTTTAACCTGAATTTTTCTTCCAGTTCCAGTTGGGTGCATTTGTTATTGTTCCTGAAGGATGTTCCTATAAAGCCACAACACTGTGTGTCAGCAGGCTAAAATAAGCTTCCTGTGTGTGTGTGTGTGCGTGTGCACACGCAAAGACCCACCCGCTAGTGTTACTCCACATCAAGTCCTACCATAATTACCAAGTCTTCTATCTCACTTTTTTTTTACTATACAGCTGTTTCCAGACTTCATTCTTTCATTCTGTAACATGCAAATATAAGCATCAGGGTAAAGTAGCCAGGATGTACTCTTCAATTATATTCAGGCAGGTGATACAATGAGGAAAATGTATTTTTATAGTATATCCAGCATATTTCACATCTAGTAATTTGACCCCCAAATACTGTCTACAAAACAAACAATAATATTAGGTATGCATGAGCTGTTTGTTAGCTGCAGCATAAAAACATGTATGACATTTCTGGTCAGATGCAGTAATGCAGAATGACGCCGCTGTTTAAACTTCTACCTCAATCTTAATTCATGTGGGTGGTTTTTAATGCAGATCGGGACCCTCCCTGTCCCTCAGGGTGCGCTGAGCCTGTGTGTGATGTGTTAATGCTTACTGTCATGTCTTCAGGCCACTGATGAGGTACCCATGATGCAGCAGCAGACATCCCTTCAGCAACAGGCCGCTCCCCCCGGAGCTGGCTTCCAGCCATGGGTACCTTCATGCACACCTGTACACAAACACACACATACAATAAGCTAGTAAAATGTTTCATGTTTTAGTGTCTCAAGAAGCATAAAAAAATTCTTCTTACATAAAGCACTTAACACTAATACGGCCCCACACCTCTACACGCATACATGCTGCTCCTCTCTGTTGCAGGTGAATGTCTGCTGGTTACACCCTGACTCCCCTCTCTCTCTCTCTCCCTCCCTCACTGACTGCTTTGCCTCATCCATGTCATCGCTTCTCTTTTTTTGTCTCAGCCAATGGGATCACAGCAAACTTCTAACATCATGAAACTCCAGCTGTTTGCATTGCAGAAGGCGTTGCTATGGTTCCGGGTGTACGAGGGTTTTTTTTTTCCTCCAGGTTTTTTTTTATGGTGTCCTCTCCTCTTCCTCTTCCTCAGTGCACTCTTCATTGCTGTGGCTGCATCACAGATCACCTCATCCACTCTTGCTCCATTGCACCACACTTCCCTTGGATGGCCCTGTGTGGGCGGGGCTTGGATGCAGCAGTAGCATGTTTGCAATGCAAAGTCACTGAGAAGTTGTTTTTAACTTTGACTGACAGGCTAAACTCTGTCTCTGTCATGGTTTGTTTTTTTTTTTCCCAGGTGACCTCAGACAACTATGAGCCAATCAGCAGCAGCGTTAATGGCAGCGGCTTCAGACCGTTTGACATGGTGATACCTTTCTCCTTCAGGAAGGGAGAAATCACTGGTAAGATATACACACATATACACCTGTTAAAGAAATCAAGTTTACGTCTCTCATCCTCTCTGCTTTTCTGTCTCAGGTGAGGTGCTGATGCCTTCAGGTAAATCAGCTCAGCCTCTGATCACAGACAACCTGGACGGTACTGTAACAGTGCAGTACTCTCCTACTGAGGCTGGCCTGCATGAGATGCATATCAAATACAACGGCACACACATCCCAGGTCAGTACACACGCACAAAAGAAACGCAGTGTTCTTCTGACAGGCCTCAATCTAATGTCGGCATGCACAGACACAAACACACAAACTGTGTTTCATTAAGACATAAGACGTGTGTGTTTGTGAATACAATGTAAGAATTAACTGAGCATTAGAGAAGTCAAACCCTGATGTTGGCTTCCCAACACAGGTGAGCTCACTTGTGGACACAGGAAAGTCCCATGGTCTCTGTTGTGTTGATTGTTGTTGTATTTGTGGCAGAGTCTCCCCTTCAGTTCTATGTGAACCATGCCAGCAGCCCTAACGTCACAGCCTATGGTCCTGGTCTGAGCTATGGTGTCGCCAACAAGATGGCCACGTTCACCGTCTACACAGAGGATGCCTCTGAAGGTATGTCAGCGTCAGGAGGAGGAAAATAAAGTAAATGCAGACTGGACAGACATATCTACATATGCAGTAGTTTGAGTTGGATTTGCGGTATTAGCTGTAAATGTTTAACTAACTCCTGTCTTTGTGTCTGTCCAGGAGGTCTGGACTTGGCCATTGAGGGTCCGTCCAAAGCAGAGATCAGTTGTGTGGACAACAAAGATGGAACATGCAGCGTCAGCTATCTTCCCACACTGCCCGGCGACTACAACATCCTCGTCAAATACAACGATGACCACATCGCTGGCAGTCCGTTCACTGCCAGGATCACCGGTCAGACTGCACACAGACACACAAACACACACACTTCATAGAGTATCACATATAAAGGCAAAGTAATCTTTTATTTTTATTTCTGCCTCCCTAAAACTTGGTGATACTTAACGTTCATAACAGTCTTCTGTGCATCTTCCAGAGGACAACCAGCGCCGCTCTCAGGTCAAACTGGGCTCTGCAGCAGATTTCTCTCTGGACATTAATGAGACAGACCTCAGTCTGCTGACCGCCAGCATCAGGGCTCCCTCTGGACGTGAAGAGCCCTGCCTGCTGAAGAGGATGCCTAATAACCACATCGGTAGAAACCATCAGAAAGATAAAATATTGAATGTGAATCCCGGTTTTATTTTACTTCTTATAACCGTCTCCTCTCGCTTCAGGTATCTCCTTTATCCCCCGGGAGGTGGGTGAACACCGGGTCAGCATCCTGAAGAACGGCCGGCACGTCGCCAACAGTCCCATCACCATCATGGTGGTCCAGTCTGAGATCGGTGATGCCAGTCGGGTCAAAGTTCACGGTGACGGTCTTGTGCAGGGAACCACCTTCAACAATGCCAACTTTGTGGTGGACACACGGGAGGCTGGTCAGTAAAGCGCGCTCCGTCAACCTGAGAGTTATCTGTTGCAATCAGGGAAAACATCACTGAAATGAAGTATTTGTGTGTGCAGGTTATGGTGGCCTGGCTCTTTCTATTGAGGGTCCCAGTAAGGTGGACATCCAGACAGAAGACATAGAGGACGGGACCTGTAGAGTCACTTACTGTCCCACTGAGCCAGGAAACTACATTGTCTCAATCCGCTTTGCTGAGGAACACGTACCAGGTACAACATCATTCAGTTTCAATCATGAAGGGAACTCATTTGGAATTAAATCTGCATAACAGGAATCATCTCATCACTCATAAAGTCCATAAAAGTGTGTGTATTCTTGTTTTGTCCACAGGAAGTCCGTTCACAGTGCGGGTGACGGGTGAGGGCCGCATCCGGGAGAGCATCAGCAGACGACAGAAGGCTGCGTCTGTTGCCAGCGTGGGGAGTGTGTGCGACCTCAGTCTGAAGATACCAGGTACATTAATAAGAAGGCATGACTGAAGAGCAGATTCCAGCATCATCTGCTCCTGATCCTTCTTTTTCATCCTGTTTTCTCATATCTTTCCTCTGCCACTGTTCTAACAGCTCGCTTTCTCTTCCTGCTGCTTTCTCTCCTCAGCTTCTCCTCATTTCCTCTTCCTGTTTTCCTTCCTCAAACTCTTCTTCTCCTCCTTTGTTTCTTCCTTTCCCTTTCTACCATGTCTTTCCTCCAGTGAGCTGGTTCCTCCTGGTCTTGTCTCGACACCTTCTTTCTAAAACCTCTTCACGCTCCTACTGCTCCCTTTGGTGGTCAGGAAGACCCAGTTGTCATATGGCTCGTCCCTCTGACTGTACCCAGGATCAGACCTTCTCTCCTGTGCGTGTTCGGCTCATTTCCGGCCTCTCTGGTCTGGTTTTGACCAGGGGAGGGAGAGGAACGAGGGGTGTTTGGGTTGTTGATGCCCACTGCTCACAGGGCAGTGCTGGTGTGTTGTAGAGCTCTTGGAAAAAAAATACTGGAGTTTGAAAATCACAAAATTCAGATTCAAAATATTATGTACATACAAAAAAACACACACACAATACCTTCTCTTTGCAGCGATCGACATGCAGGACGTCACCGCTGAGGTCACTTCCCCCTCTGGAGCCAGTCAGCCAGCCGAGCTGGTTGCCGCGGGCAGCGATACCTACTGTGTGCGCTTCGTGCCCACAGAAAGGGGCATGCACAGCGTGAGTGTGAGGTACAGGGGCGTGCATGTGCCCGGCAGTCCCTTCCAGTTTACTGTGGGGCCGCTAGGAGAGGGCGGGGCTGCTAAGGTGCGAGCAGGAGGCCCAGGACTGGAAGGTGCATTGGCAGGCGAGCAAGGTAAACACACACACACACACACCAATAGTAAAAGCCTGTTTATAGTCAGAAAATGCTGCTTAGTGCTTAGTAGGTCTTTCTGGGTTTGAACTTCCCCGTTGGGGATTTGGTGTTTTCTCTCTCTCTCTCACCAGCTGAGTTCAGTATCTGGACGAGGGAGGCAGGTGCTGGTGGTCTGTCTATCGCTGTGGAGGGACCCAGCAGGGCGGAGATCTCCTTTGACGACCGCAAAGATGGATCCTGTGGAGTGTATTACATCGCTCAGGAGCCTGGTACATCACACACACAAACACACACAGTTTGTTCATCACAGCACCTCTCACTCTCGTCCTTGCTCCCTCCTCTGCAGGTGATTATGAGATTTCAGTGAAGTTTAATGACCAGCACATACCGGACAGCCCCTACCTGGTTCCTGTTGTCGCTCCGGCCAACGACGCCCGGCGCCTCACTGTTACTGGTCTTCAGGTGAGGCATGAGGAGACACCTCCACAGCCAGCATGCCCTGTTTTACTAAAGGGCTTTGAGGCACAGTTGCATAAAAATGTGGTGTCAGGAAGACAGACTGTAGTGTTCAGATACTTTGGGGATGCAGAATACTAGAGTACAGTTCTGAGAAGCATCTCAGGTTTCTTCTTCATGTCAAAGTATAGTTTTAATATTTGAAACTCATCACAATTCATTGATGAGTTAAATCGGAGGTGTGTCTGCACATTTAGAGACTATCCTGATATTCAGCAGACTAAAAGGCTTATAGATGAACCCAGATAGTCTGATAAAGATTTTTTTGTTTATGCAACTGCCCTCATGGATGTGACCACTGCCAGGCAAACACATGGTTTCTGTGAACAGTCAAATGTGTCAAAAGTTACATTTTATTGTAAATATTGCCTCTTTGTTTGGTTTTATCAGCACCACCTAAACCCCAAATAGATTTAAAATATAGTCTCACAGAATAGAAGATAAAAAGGTCTGTCTGAGTGGAACAACAATGTAGTGATCAGCTATTTTGCTTTAACTAAGTGATACTGATATTAATGATATACTGATAAACTGATTGTTCAGTTGAATGGAGGCACATTTTTTATTATTATAGTTAAGTTGTGACCTAAAACGTTAGGGTTTTGCCGGGCTCTGGTCATCCCTCCTTTTGTCTGGTGTGGAACTGTTGGTGTTTCTCTTGTGTTTCATTTAAAGGCTTTTAACAGCATCATCATCAACAGAAGCATCATCAACTCTTCTGGTTGCTTAGCTGCAGCAGACAGACGTGGGCCTCGGCAGACTTCCTGCTCTTTGTTTCTGACATTCAGTCATTTTACTTCAATCTTTATATTACAATAGAGTCAGCAGATAAGGCACAGGGTCTTTGTTAGTTAATAAGAATATTATTCTATGGCAGTTTTTTTATGGACTCGGAATGAAAAACATAAAGCAACTTTTTAATCCAAAATTCTTTTACTTTTGTGAAAAAACTCTTCCTTTTTTTCCTCAAATTAAGGAGAAGCTTAAAAGCTCTTTTAATATTCATTTTATTTCTTTAATCTGCCCTGGTATTACCTAGACAGACAGTAGGGCTTAAGTTTAACAAGGCCAACTGATATTTATTAGATATAGTTTGTCCACTAGGGGGCACCAAGGAGTCCAGGAAGTCACCCTGCATACAAACACACACTCACAATGCGCTGTATTCTGTAAGAAACCAATCTAATGTTCTAAGGAGAAACATTGTGCGGTTATTTAAACTTCACAGTCCAAACACTAACTCTGTCAGGACTGTAGTGTGTGGTGTGATTTCACTGTGACCTCCTAAAGTCTGTCTGCTGGAGCTGCACCAAGAGGAGCTCAGGTAAGAGCAGGAGAAGCAGAAGCAGAAGAAGCAGAGCTAGAAGTGATGTTATAAAAGAATAAAAGTAGAAACACAGAACAGGAAAATGCTCTGAGCGTCTGTGTCTCTGTGTCTCATTTTCTTTCTCGTTGTGCATTGACCATGTGTGTCCAAAATTGGCAGGAGTCTGGTCTAAAGGTGAATCACCCAGCATCCTTTGCAGTGCGTCTGAATGGAGCCCAGGGCAAGATGGAGGCCAAAGTCCACAGCCCGTCTGGAGCTCTGGAAGAGTGTGTAGTCACAGAGCTGGAAAGAGGTCTGTGACATGAACATGTCTGGCAGTATGAGGTCCAGGCTTTAGAGTCTCAAATCTGTGTGTGAACAACCTTAATTATGGAGACCTCTGGTAACAAACTAATTCGTGTGTGTGTGTGTGTCCAGACAAGTACGCTATCCGGTTCATCCCCAGGGAGAACGGCATCCACACCATCGACGTCAAATTCAACGGCTCTCACATCTCTGGAAGTCCTTTCCAGGTCAGAGTTGGTGAACCAGGTCAGACCGGAGAACCCGGTCTGGTCTCAGCATATGGAGCAGGACTGGAGAGAGGAACAACAGGTGAGTGAAGTGTCTGTCAGCCTGTTCAACAAAGGATCAAACACACAACGGTTTGAAAACACTTCAAGTTATTAAACCGCTTTACAAATCTTGCAGGTACCCAGTCAGAGTTTATAATCAACAACACTAAGGCGGGCCCTGGGGCCTTGGCTGTGACCATTGAGGGTCCGTCCAAGGTGAAGATGGACTGCCAGGAGGTCCCAGAAGGATACAAAGTCCAGTACACTCCAATGGCTCCTGGGAACTACCTGATAAGCATCAAGTATGGAGGGCCTAACCACATCACAGGCAGTCCCTTCAAGGCTAAAGTCACAGGTACACTGTCTTTACATGTCCTGTTTATTGGGGACATTTTGGACGCACTCCTAAATTCATCCATCTAAACACCTCTCAGGTACTCGGCTGGTGAACGTGACCAACGCCAGCGAGACATCGACCCTGACGGTGGACGCAGCGGCGCGAGCCTCCAGCAGCGGCTTCACACAGAGTGCCATGCCAAAGCTGGGCGACTCTGACGCCAGCAAGGTCCTGAGCCGAGGACCCGGTCTGAGTAAGGCCTTTGTGGGTCAGAGGAGCAGCTTCTCAGTGGACTGCAGCAAAGCTGGTAAAAAGTCTCAAACAAGTCCATCTAACATTTAATTGTAATATTTGATGTATATAATTTATAGTAGTTTATATTACAACCTTTATGATACAATATTATTTTCCGCTCCTCTTCCAGGTAAGAACATGCTCCTGGTGGGCGTGCACGGCCCTCACGTCCCCTGTGAGGAGGTCCTGGTCAAACACATTGGCAACCTGCAGTACAACGTCAGCTACCTGCTGAAGGAACGGGGAAACTACATCCTGGTTGTAAAGTGGGGAGACGACCACATCCCCGGCTCCCCCTTCCACGTCACCGTCCCATAATGCACCAAGAAACCTTCCTCTGTCCACGTTTGAGTTAAAGAGCACTACAAAAAAAGGCGTCCATTGCCACTGAACAAGCTGCTCAGCAAAGCTTTGTGTGCAAACTTTATAACAGACACAAAAACTGTATTTAACCCTAATAAAAGGAAAAAACAGTCAAAGTTTAAAAAGAGCTGGAGAGAAGACACACTAATGAATGAACATGAGAGAGAGCAAAATGATAAAAAAATATCAGCTTAATCTGGCCTGAAATTGGAGAAAATATGTTTGCACTTGATTATTTATGCCTTGAATTTATACACATTCCCCAACGTTAAACTGGATTTGCCATGTAACTGGAGGTACACAGCGCTTTTCCCCTTTATGGAAGAAAACACACAGTTCTGTGGTCTTGTTGTGTATCAGCTGGTGACCTGTGCAGGACTTTGTGCTGTGAAGTGACAAAACATCTCAATTAAAGGAGAAAACTGGAATTCTCTCTTTTATTATTTGTGTCAAAACTGTTTGCAACTACTGATGTTTATTATTGATTTTTCTTCCCTTGAACTTCATCTCCCAGAATCCTTTGAGTATCTAATGTTGCCAATAACAAATCATTTTTTTTAAAGCTGCCTTCACACTACTGTTTCCTGCACTGTTAAACAGACTACTTTCATTGTGTGCTGTAGTTTTTTTTACTTCTCCGTGTAATAATCTAACAGAAAATATTGGATGTGATGTTTACTAAAAAACTGTAACATCCAAATATTCTAATCAGATCTGAGCTAGAAAATCACGTCGAAAGTTGAATTTGAGTGTAAATGTTAATTTGACGTTGTCGCCTTTTGATACTAAAGGGATGAGAGGACTTTTGTATGTGGGTGGGGAAGCTTCTCATTTTGTATTAAGGAGTGAAGGCCTGAGATGATGTACATTTGATGGTTCCAATAAAGTGGAATTAAGAAGATATGTTTGTTACAGTTTAATTAAAGGAGAAGGCTTTGTGTGTAGGGCTGGAGGAACTCTGTGTGTGTGTGTGTGTATCAGGTTTCCTCGCGGTACAGTGCGTTATTTGATGCACAGTTCATTTCCACAGCAGACACGGCACAGTGTTGCTTCAGGTAAAGGTAAATGGACATATTTTGGATTTAATACATAAACTGTATGGATCTGTCTTTGTTTTTATTTGTTGTGCTGCAGATTGTTGAGAAAATATTTTAACCTTTTGGACATTTTTTTTTACACATTGGTGAAGCTGGCCAGCTTTGTTTTTAATGTTATTTGTGATTGTGTTAAGGCTCAACTTGCTGCTTGTTGCAGATGTTTAGAGAATATTTGATATATAATCTCATTTGTGCCGTTAAGAGGTAAGTGGAGCTGAGGAAAGGCAAACGGCTAGAGATCCAGGTCAGCATCCTCCTGTCTATAAATGTGTCCTAAATAATACATTTTGTTCCACATGGAGGTTGACAGCAGTGAGTCCCTTTTGGAGTCACTTGCAGAGTTTTGTATGCTGTAATCTGTTGTAAACCGAGCAGTGAAATGAGGCTTTCTGGCAGCAGATGAGAGGCGTGCTGACCACTCAGGTCCAGAATGGCTACAGGGAGCAGTTCCAGAAGGAGATGTTGACCCGTTTGGCCTGGAAAAGCCGCTACTCCAAATTCTATCCAACATGTAAAGTTTCAGAGGACACACGGCAGCAGGCTGACCGTCGGTGAGCTGCCTCAGTCACCTGTGTCTCAGCTGTGAGGGGATTTGAGTCATTAAAATGTATTTTTTTATGCTTCACCCATTAGGGCTGTGAAGCCTTCTATCACCAGGACTCCAGAGAAGCAGGATGACCTTCCTCCTCCTCTTCCTCCTGCTGCTGCTGCAGTCTCTGTAGAGGAGGAGAAGCAGGAGAAGCTGCCTCCTCGGATGAGGCCGGTGTCTCCTCAGACCAGACAGGCTCTGTATCAGGACTCCTCTCATCATGTAAGCATCACTGTGACATGTTTGAGTCTGATGTTTGTGCCGTCTCCACATTAATTTTAATGTGGGTGCAGGGGAAAGGCCGGAGTCTGTACCTGCAGAGGCGTGGCCATCTTATACCCGAGGAGAAGTTTGACGATCCTGTGTTATCCTCCTGGGAGTACGGCTGGAGGCTCGGTAAGGCGGAGGTATTGTGTGTGTGTCTGTGTGTGTGTACATCCTCTTTGTACTATAACAGTTTTTGTCATGTGCCTGCAGGCGACTACACTCTGGATTATAAAAGTCCATCCCATGCAAGGGTCTCAGTAACGAAGAACAGCTTCTATGCCAGGAATGGTGTCTTCAGCAACCCATCAGCCACTGACACTGTGGGCTAGTAATCCATACTAACTCCACTTAACAAAATAGCTCATTTTGTGTTTTAAGAGCAGTGATTGATCAGATTTGATATCATTAGAATCTCTGTCCAATCAGGACTGCCGATAGAAGCAGATAAATCCACCTTGTCATCCTCGGCTTCCTTCCTGTAACGATGTCTGTTTGCGGCTTTAAGGTTAAGTGTGTAACAACCTGATACCCTGTGATGGATAATTAATAAACTCCTGACATGTATGAGTCAGGAAGAATCAGCTGAACCACACACCTGATACCTGAGTGTTTTAAACAACAAAGGAAATGTTACACATCACAGCATTTAATATTTTATCCTACTCATCATTTCTTTGTGTTTCCTCCAGCGAGGTTTCAGATGCTTTGTTTTCTCCTTTTTGGCCCGAGGTGTGTTTACATTGAAGTTTATTATAGAGAAAAAAATAAAGTCAGTCAATGCAGTGATGGGTTATCAGATGTTAGGAAAAGTTTTTTTTAAAAATTCGAACGTGGAGAATCTTGAGATGAATGTTAAACATCAGTCAATCAATATAGATAATCCTCGGGTTGTTCACTGTCTCCTTGAGTTAGATGAGTTTTTGTGTGTTGTGAATGTATTGTCTTGGTCTGGCCATGCTACTGCTAGCTTAGCTTAGCATAGTAGTGAGTATCTATAGCATGTTGTGATCAGAATTGTGCAAAAAACAACAATTACTTCTTGTCACTGATTATTATCAGTGAGAACAAATGTCAATGCAGATAACACAATATCTTGGTGCAATATTCTGATGAAGCCGCTGCTTCTGCCGTCAACATAGCAGTGTGGCTCGTCGTCATTATGCAGCAGCAGGCTCAGTAAATGGTGAGCAAACGTGGTTGATTTTCTGAGAGCTGAAGAGGATTATTACCATTACTGGACTGCAGTGTGCACAGATGTTATTGTGCTGTATGTGATAACATGGCGATATTTCCCTTTAACAGTGAGGTCTTTGTGTGTTGTTGATTTCCAACTGCACCTTTAAAATGTAATGAAACACTCAGGTACACATGATTTTAATCTTTTGTTTAATCTCCAACATAAACACATATTTCATTAACATTGCTGTCAAATGTCTGTGAAAGGCTGCGAGGCCTTCAGGCAGTGGGGAAGATGAGGAATCCGGTGAAGGTGTGGCTGGTGCTGGTCTGGCTCGTCACGCTGTTGCCGTACTTGGTCGCCTGCAGTGACACTGTGTCTCCGGCCTCCAGCTCCAGAACAGCCGAGCCTGATGTGACGAGGAAACCCTCAGAGTGGTCGCACATGCTGAGTATGTGACTGTTGCTGCCCTTCACCAGATTCAGACACACCTGCAGCACATATTAAGTCAGATTAATGCAGTGAAAACAGAAACATGTTACACAGACAGATGCTGTGTTTACACTCACTCTGCTCTTGGCTGAAACATGGTAACTGAAGAAATAGACTCCTTTGGCGGCGCTCATGAACGTCCCGTTTGTCAGCGATTCTCCTTGAAACTGTTGATCCAGTTCAGGCAAAATCTCACTGTGAGGAAAATAGTTCAGATTTTAAAACATGTTTTCTGGCCCCCATGTCACTCCTGGCCTCTCATGTCTCTGACCTGTTGAAGTGCATCGGCGTGTCAAGCTCGGGTGAATGTGACATCAGACGTTTGTAGGAGAAGAAGGTCTGCTGATTGGACGGGTTGAAGGCTTTTCCTTTCTCACCGGTCTGGCCTGGAGGTCCGGCAGGCCCGGGAAGACCGGTGTCCCCCTTCAGACCAGGACGACCAGGAGGCCCACGAAGACCTGGCGCTCCCTTCAGGCCTTTGAAGGACTGACCTGCATCACCTGTTTGTACAGATGAACACAGAGATGTCAGTCACAGTGATTCACTAATTGAAATGTTATATGAATTGGAGGTCTGCTCAGAACCCACCAGGGTCCCCCTTCTCTCCTTTTGGACCATCTCTGCCGTTGGGTCCATGGGTACCTGGTATCCCAGGGATCCCAGGGACTCCCCCACTACAAGACATCTGAGTGACGACTGGGGAAACATGAACCAAAAGAAGCACAACTGCAGTACCGCAGCTCAGCCACCAGGGGGCCTGAACACAAGTTACAAAGGTGAAATAAATCTACACAAAAACAGCTTTGGATTCTATTGATAATTTCCCCTTTTGAATTTTCACAGAAAATGAAAATATTTATTTTCTGATTTTTAAAAAAAATATTTCTCATCTGTTTAAATTGATGAAGTTAGTATTAATTAAAACCATTTTCAAGCCTCATCCATTTGTTTTACCTCCATTTATTTAAATTACCACCAGAGGGCGCATAGCCAAATAAACACTAGTGATTTAATCACTCTATCTGCTGGCTTTTTACGTTTTTTGCACAGAAAATGAGGCATAAATAAACTTCAAAGAACAATATATCAATGTGTATGTTTCAAGTTTCTCAAACTCAAATTCAAAATCCTTTAATTTTCAAACTTTATTAGAAATATAATAAATGAAAACCAAAGAAGACCATATGTTCAGTG
>JAVQJX010045456.1:0-10610 GCA_036025115.1 Ambassis agassizii
TAAAACTGCTACAAAGCCTAGCCATGATTCTCATTTTGTTCTTCTCTTCGCTCTAACAGACCGCTCCGGTTTGACTTGTGTGGACAAAATTGAGAAGTGCCAGGAGACGTACCTGCTGGCATTTGAGCACTACATCAACTACCGCAAGCACAACATTCCCCACTTCTGGCCGAAGCTCTTGATGAAGGTGACAGACCTGCGGATGATCGGGGCGTGCCATGCTAGTCGTTTCCTTCACATGAAGGTGGAGTGTCCGAACGAACTCTTCCCCCCACTCTTCCTAGAGGTCTTTGAGGACCAGGAGGTGTGACATCGCCATGCAAAGGGAGGAGGAAGTGAGGTCGAAATGAGAGATTTTTTAGGGGCAAGGATGGAGGGAGTCTGCTTTTGTCCAACGTCACATTTACAATATATGGTTTTAAAACTGGAAACAACGATAACAAGAAACAACACACCAGCAACAGGAGAGTGAAACAAAGAAAGGATCTTGTTTTGTGAACACCACCTCCTCCGCTTTTTTCTCCTTCTTACCTACCCCTGTCTTCAAATCTGTGTGGGGGCCCTTCTGTCTGAGCATGATGTCTTATCTAGTAAGAGTTGTAGCCATTTGCCAAGACACACACACAGCACTCACATACACAGCCACAGCCTGTTTCACCTCAGTTCTTCAGAGCAGCACTTGTCACAGAAGTCGCACATGTTGATGCCCATGTTACCAGCATTGAAGCTGGCCTGCACCTCTCAGTATTATTTCTGAATTAGCAAGTATTCAGAACACATGGACAGTAGTGACATTTTTATCGCAGTCACATTCAATTAGCAAGCACTGCACAATGAAATCTCAGCTGACTTTTGAGTGTTACTCTGGTGTGTAATTGTTGTAGTAAAGCTACCAGAGTTACTTATCAAAGCTCCTTACCAATTATTCAATTACTCAATCTGAGCCGTTACAGCTATTTTTGGAGCTTCTTAGATCCCAATGAAACCGGTGCTATATTTATATAAGGCTACTCCAGTTTTTTGTTTTTTTCTTAATTGTGTTGTCTACCTTAAAAAAACATGCAGACCATGGCTCCATATCTACCTTCATTTTGTCATTGGACTGGCTCCTGTGACATATAATGCACACACACACACACACACACACACACATACATACATTTGAGCAGACTTGCTTCGTCATTGCCTGTGCTGCTTGTGCCAGCAGCCTACTGTCTTGTGAAATACAATTAATCCCTCCTTTCTCCAGTAAGGGAAGTAAAAAAGGGGAGAGAGAGAGGAAATGCAGTGTAATAGTAGGACTGTGTAGTCAAAGTAAATCTCCCACATCCAGCCTCCAAGGAGGTATTCAATAGCAGCGAACACCAGCATGACAGCAGAGCTCATCTTACACACCCTTTCTCTCTTTGTCTCTTTCTGTGAAACACACACACATATAAAAACACACATCACCTCAGAGTAACATAAATGCCTCATTTTACTGTATGCACTGCACTGCAGTGTTGATATACAGCCCTAACCTGCAGGGTTTGTACAGAGTCCCCTCCTCACGGACTCACCTCAGTGTTGCCCCTCCAGGCTTCCATACACATTTGCCTTTTTTTTAAACCATGGGCGTCACTGAGAGCAGGCAAATGCCAAGAAGGCTACCATTTACCTCAAAGTAGACACACCCCAAGGCTGGGGCAGCAATACTGCCCCTGTGGTGTCAGGCACTACCTCACCTCTGTGGACACAGGGCAGCTGCCCACAGCCTACACACAGACATGCACCATTTGAGTTGGCGTATGTTTAGATTAACACATAGATGTGCACAGTTTTTATCGAGGTGCACCTGTAGTCATGGAAAGACAGAACACTCACAGAAGACACACAGACACACACCCTCAGTGCTATCACTTGGTTCAAATGAAATACCACTAAAGACAGGAGGGCCAACCATCCCCCTGGAAGGTATATAGTCACTCCAGGGAGTGGTACCCATCACATTTGAGTCTCTTTTTTGTTGTATGGGACCAAGTGTCATCTTTTTTTAAATTTGGATTTACTCATTTCTGTTAAAACAGAAACCAACTCACGGAAGCTATGTAGGACAATGTGGGTGCACAGCCCAGCTGACGCCCATTGAAGCCAGCAGCAAGAAGATACAAAAACCCATGATGGCCATGCCCATTGGATTAGCTTGGGAAGGGCGGTTTCCATCTGCATCCTGGAAAGAGGCTCTCTAAAGCTTGAGCCAGGCAGAATGTCCTCAATTAAAAGGAAGCCGCTCTCATGCACTTTCCTAGTGCTCACCACTGTAACAGTAACGTCAAAGTGAAGCCCACTCTGTTCATTCCAGTTCTGGGGCCAAGGCAAATCTAAGTGGGTTTACAGCTCTGACAACAAGAGAAAGAACTGAAGCAGTAGTTGATATTGACCACTTGCATAGGATGGATACCCTCGTAAGTACCATAGCAGAGGAATGTGCGGTAGACATCACAGATGGCCAAGCCTGACTGGGAAGGTGAGAGAAACTGGGAGACTGTCTTTGCAACACTGGTAGAGTCCCTTCCTCAAGCACATCACCACTGGAGATCCATTGCCTTCTCTACACCATCTTTCACTACTCCAGCCCTTTCTGGAGCGTAGCTCAGACTGAATCGGGCCCTATCATCATTAAAATAAAACTGCCACTCAGCCAGGCTGGTGGGAGTTTTGCACTACTGCAGTCCTCCATTTTCACCATATACTCATGACAGTTTAATCACCTTTCCTTGGATCACACATTAGTTCTCCTCACTCCGCACCCTCAGCGGCGCTGTGTAACAGAGGCGTGAGCTCAGTCTGTCCTGTTGTCAGTATTAGGCCATGAGTACACAACTGGCCCAGCAATGGGTGGTGCAGGATCTCTGCGTAGGAGGGTTGACACAGCTTTGTAGCACTTACTCCATCTCACTGCAGTCTCACCGTCTTTCCCTTTCTGTAGTAGCCCACATTCAGATCTCTCTTTTATTGTTACCATCTTCCGCTTTTCTCTTCCTTAAGCACCCTGTTCACTCTGACTGGGTTATCCCCAGTTTGGCTCAGAATCATTTACACCAAACAGGATCTAGGCCTCTGCCTTGTGAGACAAGGCTGGCCATAACTGCCCTTCAGAGTGGTGGCACCAAATGAATGTGAATGGCAGCAGCAGTAACAGTCACTTGAGTGTGAGAATGTGAGGATGCAACCAAGGAAAGCATGGGACAGGAAACACAAAGCTGAAGGCCTGAGCTCTCATCTCTGTCATCATCATGAGTGAGAGACGGTGATTGGGCAGGCTGTAGAGACTGAGATCTCTCTCCCCTTCAGCTCTCACACAGTCCCATGTGAATCCGCTTCTCCCATGTCAGCTGACAACCCCAAAATACCCCCCAGCTCCTTCGAAAAGGATAACCTCCAGTTTTCACATGGTGAGGATCAGGAAGAGACCCCGCATTCCAGATATGCAGGTTTGGAAGACATCTTTGGAAAAGAACTGAAACAAAAAAATTGATGTCTTCTGTGTTGTGAGTTGACTGGGTCTGTGTGTGGCTGTAGGGGTTAATATGCTGCTTTACCTTCTGGTCTGATTAAGATTAAGAAAAAGATATATAAAAAGACTATAAATCCATAAAACAACATGAAAAGAGATGACTTTAAAACAAAGACTCCTGAACAAAATTATTGGAGATTTTTTTCTTCATTTTATCATTGTTTTCTTATATTTCTGTTTGTTTTTGATGCTTAAACATGTGTAAAAGAGGAAAAAAACAGCTGTAGTCACTTTTTGACCATGCGTGCAGTGTAACATAGAAAAAATGTCTCACTTCTTTTTCACATCTTTGTCTTTATAAGCCAACTGATCTGTTTGTCTGTCGCGTTGTCCGTCCCTTTTTATCAGGAGGAATTTGCAACCAACAAAACAGGAATTTTTCTTTTTTATATATATTTTGTTTCATTTTTTTTACAACTTTGGAGAAAAAAACAAATAGAAAAAATAATGCAACATAAACTGAAAATACAGAAAGGAAAAAAAACTGAAACACAATCTTGTCATACCTCACACAACACAAAACTCAAAGGAACTTGGGAGGAGTCATATTTCGAAGGCACATGTGAACCTTCAGAAATGCATATATAGATTTTAAACAAATGTACATGTTAAAAGATAATATGTGCTTGTGTGTACGCATCAGTTACAAAAGGACTCACCCCTCAAGCTTTGGCGCCCTTATTGATTTGATTCTCAGAAGACAGGAGAAACAATATTAATATTAAGAAAATGTTGCAAAATATGTGTCAGCACTTCTCGAACTTAAAGGCACAGAAAGAAAAGTAAACTTAAAATGTGAACAGGCCCAGAGACTGAGGGATTGTGACTTCTGTAATGGCTGAGTGTTTTATGGAATTGAATGTAGCTAACAAGAGGGGGGCTGGACCTGAGCCTGGCACCCACAACCTTCCACACACCAGCATAAAGAATAGAGGTGTCACACAAATGTTACAAACAACAAACAAAACTGAGAATATATATTGCCCCATCTGCAAGGTGCAATACTATGTTATGTACTTTTGTATTTTTTTCTTTGTATGTTGATTTTATTTTTTATTTTGGCCATAACCAAGGATGTAAATACAAAGACATACAACACTCAACATTCATTGTAAATTTAAACCGCTCCATCCCACTGTCATGTAAGTGGTTAAAAAAAGAGAACTAAGAGAACTATGTAATGCATTTTTTGTGTGTGCACCCTCTCACATGTGCATGCAGATCCATGTTCAGAAGTGCCCCGTCACATTAATCATAAACCCTGTGCCTCCTGTTGTTTACAAAGAGATACCCCTCATATTCTCACAATCCACAAATGACTATAGTTGTGCGGCAGTGTGCGTGTTCTCCTATGGAATCAGATCTTTCCTAACTATCAATGTGAGTGTTCCCAGTAGCCACAGCAGCTGGAGGGGGGCAGTGGGTGGTTTTGTGTGGTGAACATCAGAATGTTATTATTTGGCATGAATTCTGGCTAACGTGGCTGTTAAACACTCCCATTATAGTTGGTAAAATCTAAGGTGGATTGCTTCATCTGTCTGTTCATCATCCCAATGCCTTACAGAAGCCAGCCAAAAAAATCTGTTCAATGTGCATCTACTGAATGTAATTTTCAGATAAACAAAAAAGATAAACAAAAAGTACATTAGGCAGCATTTACACCTGTTAATTAAGATACTACATCCCTAATTTCTGACCAGTTGATACTGGAAATAATTTGCCCAGTAGTGACAAACTTACAAAAAGTGCTTTTTCTAGACCACAATAAGCAGCGTGAGGTTTTTGGCTGGTTTTTGTAGAGCATCGTGACCCATCCCTCCATAGACATTGGTTTATTCTTACATCTTACATATTGACAGATTGGACAAGGGCGGAGATTGTCTGTAATGTTGTTGTTGTTTCATGGTTGTCCCCCCCATGCCAAAAGTAGTTTGTTAAGACATGCCAGTAGCAAGATGTCTATGCAATTTCCTTCCAAATCCCTCCAAAAGACAAGCTTGCTGTAACAACAGTGTGCTTATGTCCTGCTTATGAAATCCGATTTGGCCTGGCTTGGATTCCAGAGGCTCTTTGCAAGACCCAAAGACCCTTGCTACATTATGTGGGAGAGGGCCCAGACTGTTGGTGTGAGGTCAGGCTCTATAAACCTTCACAGTGGTCTGGGTCCTGGAGATGTTGGAGGGGTACAGGGAGAACAAGAATTATAAGAGATGTGCTGTTTTTTGTGAACTGCTCAAAAAGTGGTGTGTGTGTGTGTGTGTGTGTGTGTGCTGTTCAGACGTATGGATAACGTCTGTTTACTGCAATGCTCTCATTGTTTGCTGTGTTAAGGCCTCCAGAGCCACAAAACAAGAAAACAAGAAAAGCCCCTAATTTCAATGAATATATTTGTGACTTGTGTCCTGAGACCAAGTTAACATAAGGTTCATTTTAAATGGTTGATGTTCCGGTTGTTTGTAGCATAAGAAAGTTTACTTAACCTGTTAAGTCTGCATCTGAGATGTGAAGACAGGGGTTACAATCAGAAATTCATTCAATACCCCTTTTAGATAAACATCTAAAATCTGCTCACCATCAATTCTAACTAAAGCACTTAACTAAAAAGCACTTTGAATGGCCCTAACCCACTATAAGTGGACAAATCTTTGGTTGTAATACTGAAGAGATAAAAAATACACATAAGCCAAGTGCCTTTTGCACCCTTTATTTGTTAAAACTGAAAAACAAACAGCAGATTCTTTGAGGCGAAGCCAATTAATGACTGATAATAAAGTTTACAATTTAGTTTAACGAAGTGCAATAACTGAATGAGAGAACCCTCTGCTGTAGTTCTTGTCTAATCAGGTCTCTTTTATAGATGTATGAAAAAATAACACACCATTCCATGAGAGCATTATACTCTGTCCACACACACAAACAAAGACCACTTTTTGTGACTGGGTAAAGGAAGCTATTGAAGGATTCTCTCAGGTAAAAGAACATTTTCTAATAAATGATGATGAATCTTAGACGAAAACCAGCTTTTTGTCTTTCACTCAATTTCAATCTCTGTTGTACATTTTTTTCTTTTCTCTCTGTTTAGCCTGAATGAAAATATGTAGGTCCAGACCCTCATTGCTTTCTTAACCCGTAAAGAAAAATGTTGTCATGTGTGTGAGGTGTGTATGTGTTTTTGAGTGTCTTTGTTCCACGCTGTATGGAAGCCCATTCCCACCAGGAAAATCTGAAAATAATAAAAATAATGAGACATGAGATGAGTTGAGTCACATTTTACTCAAAATGCTGTCATTTTGAAATATAAAATGTGTTTTATTCTTTGTGTTTTTTTTCCTGGCAGAAATGGGTTGCCATAATTTGATAAATCTTTATGTTATTATTACAATAAATTAAGCCACATTTTGGCTTTCCTCATAAACACTTACCAGATTGTGCAAAAACATATTATGCCCTCACTGGCAGTCTTTGCACTTCACCCCCTCCCCCCCCCCATCCTCCAACCCCCCACCCCCCCACCCACCCACCCGCTCCCCTGTAGAAAGCAGGCACCTGAGCCGAGGGGGAAAGGCTTTGTTCCACCACAGGCCTGTTCTATTTCTCTGTGTGTGCATGTGAATGTCAGTTTGTTTGTTTGTGTATCCTGATTTCTGATTGACCTCTTTGTTTTCCCTTCTCAAAAGCACCTTTTTAGGCCGCTGTGAATGACAGAAGTCTGTAACACAGAGTCCTGTCAAAGGCTTGTATTATTCTTTTTGAAGAATGTAACTTTATACTGTGTTCACCAGAGAGTAAGAAGGAACGGGAACCATTTCTATTTGAGGGTTGAAGGAGATTGAAGACTGGATTATGAGAGTGGGTAATATTTCAAAAGAAAACCTGCAACAATTGGAACAAACAGAAAAAACAGTTGCTGCAGAACGGGCAGATTACTGCTCCGCTGCACAATTTTGTTTCTGTTCCCAATGATGGCCTTATTGATTGCTTTAGTCCCTCCTCCTCTGTGGCATTGTTGTACACTAGAGGATTTATTGTGAAGTCTGGTGTTTAGAAAATGCTGTAGAGTCAGATCTCAGGCAAAGAGTGAAGTAGTGTGAATGGTGGTAGGAACTGAGGAATTTTTAGGTTATTGTTACACATAATATTAAATTACAAAATCTAAGATGATACTCCCTTTGTGACCACATTAGTGCAGCAAGAGGCTATTAAAAGGAGTGAGCTCAACAACATAATCAAAGTTAAATTTTTTGTATGATTATGCAGAAACAAGACCATTAGCGTTTTTTGGGATGGCTGTTGTAATTGACTGTTAACATTTTGAGCTCCATTGACCCAACCCTTATTTAGTTACTTATATTTACTGCTCTACACTGCACTATGATCTGGTCACAGTATGAATAGCTTTGTGTTGCCTAGTATACCAAATCCCAAGTAAGAGCCTAGGACACTGAAGTAGTAGAGTGATGGATTTTTATGCTGCTCTGACTATCTATAAGGATATTTTTGTAAACGGGTAGAAAATTGTATGCCTAGACAGCTAAGAATGTACATTTATTAATAGTCAGTCAGAGAATAGAGATATAATATGATGGGAAGGATGGGTGATAAAAATATGCAACGTTTGTCAGGTAAAAGTTGAGAACTGCTCAGGTTTGATAAACCGGCCTTAAAGGGTGCTTTCCTCTCCTCCCCCTGCTTCAGCAATCCTTTGTCCTTGTTCAGTCGCCCCCACCCCATCCTTAGCAGTTATCACCATCAGCCCTCTGTTGTTGTTTGCAAAATCAGGAGAAAAAATCATCCTTTCTGCCCAGCACAAAACAGAACATCTGTAAAAGGTCACTTTATACAACACCAGCAAAACAATCACCTCTTTAAAGGCTTCACATCCACTGAGAACATCTTCACTGAAACACGTACTTTACATTGTTTACAGCAGCTTGGCCTCTGTGTTGCATGTACAGAACATGTTCAGTAGCATGCTTTAGCAAAAATTCACCTGCTCTACATTTTTTTTCTGGCAGACTCAATTTCTAGATGTTGTACAAAATGTCTATAAAATGTGTGTGTTTGTATTTTGTATCTACTCTCCTGTTCATCAAGAAAATGTGGACAGGTCATTACTTTTCTTAACAAAATGGCAGTTTTAAAGGTCTGGACTGCCTTTAACCACAACACATTCGGCAAACCTTGTGTGTTCAGTAACCTCACAGTCTGAGGAGGTGGAGGCCTCTCTGGGTTCAGCTTTGATTTCCTCTCAGATTTCCTCAAGAACCCAATTAGCCTGCTCCCTCAGTTCATGTGTATGGAAACTTAAAGACTTCAAACCAGCAATGAACATACAAATGAGAAACAACACTACAACCCACCACCTCCCTTACTTTTATAGCACTCTGTCAAGAGTTCCTTGCTTCACTGTGACTGCAGAGGCTACTGGAATATGATCAAGTGCTCTGCAGATGCTCCAGGGTCACCCAGTCTGCTCAGTCAAGGACAGGTGCCAAAGCCAGGATTTTGTTTCTGCCACTGGCCCTGATACAGGAGTATTATTCCAACAACTCATAGCTCATGAAATTCATTCATTTTACAAGTTGTTTATTTTCTTTGGGGAGTAGTGGCACACCTGGTGTGTTTTTTTTTTTCATTTCTTAACAATAACCTGTATGATTTTCTGCTTTACATGCTACACAACCTGGTGCTTTCTGAGGGTTGATGATGCAAATAGGAAATCCTTAAATAGTTCAGACTCTCAAAGCAAATTTATGTGCTAGTTTGGCAGGTAGTACATCAACTTGACTAGATTTTTCTGCAACACAAACAATGTTTCATATTAATTTGTTCATTTTACCTTGTATTTTTATTTATCTAAAATGCAAAACTCCTGCAAATTGTACCTTAAGAGGAAACAAAAATGTATTATTCAATAGTCACTTAGAACTTTATGAAAGCTAGGACACATTGTTTTACTTGGGAGTAGGTGGATCATCATTGAGTTCCATATCCAGTGATGTTGGTGTTGCAGTACCTGGATCAGGGCTATGCTGTCACAGGCTGAAAGGAGATACATTAAGAAGCCAAAGGAAATAACTATCTAAATGGAAATCTGCAGTAGTATATACTACTATTATACTATAAACTATATAAATGTTGCAGTATATAGCAGTATATAACAGGTTTTGTAGGTATATATCCATGGCTACAAGGAATGGAGATCACAGCATGCAGGGATACACATGGCCATTCACTGTACTAACTAACTGTAATTAACTCTTTCACTATATCCACAGTGCCAGACACATATATCTTCAGGGCAAATCAAAGAGTAGTGGAAAATATTTCAGAGTTTATTGAGACTTTTCTGTGAATGACATCTTACAAGATACTATGTAAATTTCCCTTACACTATATCCCCCAGCATCCTGGTATCTGGTGCAGTTTGAAGTAGAAGATAATAAATGATATGATCAGACCCAGGTTTTGTTCCTTTCATTTCTGTATTTTCTCAGTTGATAATACTGTCAATGGCTTGTAAAACAAAAGAACAATATTCAGGACTCATTCCCATCATGCACAGGCGTAAGCAAAAATGCAAGGATCTATAAGATGTACAGTCAAGCTTTAAGCAATGCTCTGGGCTAAATAAATTCACAACTGTCTTGTCTTTCAAAGAGACACACATGCACAGGAAATCTCTGAATATCTACTGTGATCTTTCACACCACCCACACCGTCATCACACCAAACCCCTCTCACCTGGACCTGTCCTCCTTGCAAGTACCCAATTCCCTGCTGTTCCTGATCACCCACCATTCCACTGCCCTCCTTTTTACGTCCTCCTCCCTACCCGACTCCAGTGGGTGGTGTGATGTCAGGCTTATATGGTGGGCTGCTTATGACAGGTCCAGACAATCAGCATTGTTTGTAAATGTCAATGTGTGATCTTCAAATCTTTGTTTATGGTCAGGGTTTTAAAGGAAGATATTTTTATGGTAATTGTCGCTGGTCTATTTTACTATATATTTATGTAATAAATATGTGACTAAATTTATATTTCATTGGCTCT
>JAVQJX010045474.1:0-21473 GCA_036025115.1 Ambassis agassizii
GACTGCATATTTCAGTGCCTGTTTGTCTCTGTAAATGCTGTTTAATTACACATTCTTCCTCTATCAGGTCTTATGAGACGTACTTTATGATAAAATCTACATAATTAACTAACTTGAACTCATTAATTATACTATTATTCAGAGTTTCTGGAGGGTTCACAATGCACTTTAACACCTGATTCCCTGCCAAACCAGAAAATGTATACAGATATGTAGACATCAATAGATTCTAAGTAGAGACAAAAGAAAGGAGCAGGGACATATGGGCACATTTGTCAGTAAAACACTATCATTATAATGCCCTTTTTAAGCAGCAGTACTATATGCTATATTACACTCAATCTTCAGCTGATGGTGCTTTGTATTATTAAGTGATTGTACATGATTAATTGGTCAATGTATTCCAAACAGTAACAGTCCTAAATTCCCATTAATCGACTAAATATTGCAGAATTAGCAACAAAATTCACAGTGAAATGACCTTCCCAGTTAAAGGAACTTGCCTGTCCTGCCGCCAAAGCCACCTGATGGCCAACCTCATTACCTTTCAGACTTAGAAATTTTTAGGGAATTGGACAAATGGAAGCCAGCAAATCATGAGGTGGATGGTGGACCACATACTTATGTCCATAGAGTGTCAGGGCATGCTATAAGTTTTTATAGATCAAAGCAGCACCATTTATGACTGTACCATGCATAATGTCCTTCTGTTAAAACTACCACCATTATTTATTGCAGTGCTCATGCAAACCTGTCTATCCAGGATTCACCATATTCCACTGACCTGGGAAAAGAGGAGGTAGCCATAATCATCGCATGGCAACATGTCGTCCACCAGCACCGTTGTCCATGTCCCGTCTTTACATAATCGAACCTGGTAGGCCCCCTCCTGGCAAATGGTCCTGGTGATCATCACCCTCTCCACCAGCTCTGGACGTTCTGCCAACACTGCCAGTGCACTCAGAAACCTAGAGAGAGAGATTTAACTCAATGACCCCGAAACTAAAATCAGAATGGACGGATGGCAGAGTAAGGAGATGTGACTGAAACAATAGGAAGCCGGGGGAAAAAAAACTATTAAGGCAGTGAAACAAATGGAGTAGGAAAATACATCAGCTGATAGTGATGGACAAGCAGACGCCCACTGTAGTCAAAAAGACAGGCAGGCTTGACGCAATGACAGAGGAACAAAAAAGCAAGACTGACAAGGAGGCATTAAATTGTAGATGCGGAATTAAAACATTCATGGTAGAATGCCTGAGCCGTCATAAAAGATTTTCTTTTTACATAATTTGCCTTCATTGAAAATCAATCACATTCCATGAGTCAAGCTTCTATGCCTCCTGGTTACCTCCCCATTACTGTGAATTCACCCTTCAGCAAAGACATGGACTTGCTTCCCCTAATTAGCGTGCAAGAGGAATTAGTTAATCAAAAATCTGAATACATCTGAAAATGCTAATTCTTTACACAAGAGAAATACAGCTGGGGACACAAGGCTCCAACTTAAAAGGAATATATTTTAAAGTCAACTTTAGAGCATCTGAAAATGTAAAAAGAAGTTCATCTAATACTAAAATGTAAACGGCTACAAAAATGAGCAAAAAATATTTGTCTCCGTGTGTTGCTGACTCTCTGCTGATGTCGCACATATACCACTTTGATCCCCTTATTAATGACATAGCCAAAAATGTACCAAACCGAGTATGTACTTTTGCCCCTAGTAGCACTGTCACAACATCTAAGGATAAAAGGAGTTTCAGTCCACCCAGCAGTGTGTTCAGTCCACACAGCAGCAGTTTAAAGACTGGAACACTTGTGTGTGCTGTATTATTAAAGCTATATTCCATCTGTTCAAGTGGCAGCTGAGCAAGGCTGATCAGCTCATTCAGCCGCTGATGAAATACCAATCGTCAAAAAGAATCCAATAAAAATCTAATTAGCTGTGTTATAATGTGACTTTGATGTCAGCTTGTATTGCAGCCGTACTCAAGGACAAAGGTGACTGGCACTACTTTCTACTCTGCTGTCATTGGCTGGTTAGCAGGGGCTGCTGTGTTTGCTGGTTTATTAGGACAGAGTGTGTAGTGTGTGTGTGTATACGAGAGATAGATAAAGCCAATGAGGAAGAATTTGGGTTACATCCTATTACGAGTGAGAGGATTTGGCTCTGGGGAGGGTTATTTTTGATAAGCTGTGTGCCTGGTGATGAAGTGAAAAGTTGTATTGGGACAACTTTGTGAATGACTGTTCTTTGTTGTGTGTATGCTGGAAGATGGTTGATGGTTGCACACACCCCAAAGGACACACAGAACAAGGGCACAGAGATAAAGCATGTGTCCAGACCCACATTTCCGTGAATAATCTCCCTGTCAGGTGTATCTATACATCTGTCCAACTGTGACATGTTCACTTTTTCATTTAATACTCTGCCTTCTATCTTTTTATCCTGCTTCCCAATTTTTCAGTTTCATGCTTTCACTCTCTTCACTTCAGCTCTCTGCCACAGTGTCCATTTCTGTCTGCTAGCTTCGGGCTGCAGTGTTCAACTTACAAGCGACAAAAACCACAGACAGAAGCGTTATCTGTTGTCTGCTTTATATTCATCTGACCTTTCACAGAGACTAAACAGAATGAAATATTTCTTTTTGCTTTGGGGATCTTTAGCAGTTCTTTTTCATCCTGGGTTAAAGCATTTATCAGGGCAGCTTGTTTTTTGTCTCTAGATTGCTCGAGGTCCTGTAAACTGATTACTGCCCTATGTGTAGTTGTGACAGCTCACCAGCAGTTTCCAAGGAGTCCTTGCAGGATGTCAGAGGGCCTCGGTGTGCGGAAAACAGACCATTTGACACCTCGGTCTTTGAAGTTGCTGCAGTTGATCTCGTGGGGCCGCAGCCACTTTTTGATTCGCTGCTGCACACTGTCGCCTTCGGGAAACCCCACAGAGCGAGGTCCTGGGGGGAAACTGTCATCCACAAAGTTCACCGAGTTCTGAACAAGGCCAAGACAGAGAGACAGCAGAGGTTAGAGGAGGAAAATGAAAAAGCAGTTAAGTTCGACAAGGGAATCTCTTCAAATATTATCACCCTGACTTTCATTTATAATGGATTCAAGAAACTTGTGGGTGTTGGGAGAAAACATCTTCTCCAAAAACTCCAATCAATTTTTAAATTACGCCCAAAGGAGCTGATGAAAGTATTTAAAAATAAAGCTTTTCAGCAACTGTAAGTTTGATGGAGAACTGACTCTAAAGCCAGACAAAAATTCATTCTAAGCTGTTCCACATTTCCTGCAGAGGCCAGACCACTTTAAATGACACAACGCATTTTAACACTCTGAAATGTAGCTGGCTCTCGACTGTACGCAGCACCTGCATTACATGGGTACATTAACAGATCAAGACACCCAATCTGACACACTATCCGACCATCTAAAACTCTGCTGTACAAACTTGAGAGGGCAAACAGCCACACACGCCAAACCATATCCAGTTTCCCGTTTGTGGTGTCAGAAGTAGGCTTGGTCAGTCATGTGGGGAGGCACGGAGTGGGATGTACTGTGGGCACCCCACTGACAGCTCAAAGTGAAGCGAATTGATCAGTAACCATCCCCCACAATCCAATTCTGTAGCTTTGATGCAGCATTAACTACCAGACAAAATCACTTTAATGTTGCTTTACCACCCAGAAGTCTCAGTGTGGTTTACTAATTCTGTAGTTCACAGCTTATGTTTGACCCTCGTTCTGGCTTTGATTGTGAAGGGGTCATCTATTCCACAGTAGGGGGGGGACCAAAGCTTTGCATTGGTCACATTCTAGCTTGTGGCAACTTCCTGAATACAGTGAAAAGACCAGAGAACAGACTGGCCTGTGATTGGTTAAAAAAAAAATGTTAAAGAGTCCATCTCATTATTTACAAAGAGCCAGAGCCAGGCTTCAATATAAAAATAATAATTTCATAGTCTAGCCCTTGAATTGACATAAATAATAAAATTAAATGTACAATTTATGACAAATAGTGTTGAAATGATGAATTATAAAACAATTTCCCTGTTGCAGTGATTCTGGTGTTGCGAGTTCTATCAGGGTAAGCCTATCTGACTGTCCTCATTCAGTGAACTTGGTCCTGCTGTCTCTGATTCTATCCCTGGGCACATGCCAGCATGCAAACCCTGGACTCCAATCAGCCAGTTCAGTGCTGAGCAAGGAAAACCTGCTGCCTTCCCGTCATCTCCCAGACTACACAGAACTGGCAGCCATACAATTTTTTTTCTCCTGAGGATAGTAAGCTTGCATCTAAATATCTACATCTCACAGACAACCTATTGATCTCCTTAAAATGTGGTGACAAGGAGCTATAGAGCTGAATTTCACAGCGACACACTTATTGTATCCAAAACAAAAGCGTCCAAGAACAGTCTGGCACGTACGATGCTGTCATACGCAGTGAAAACCTGTCACTGCGGGCAGTCTGAACTCACTACCCAACATGCAAACAAAAATATCAGCTAAATAAAGAAAAAAAGAGCAACAAGTAGGACAAGGAGTGATGAAAGGCAGGAAAATAAAGCAATCAGTTGCCATGTAACATATTTTTGCACTGCTCCCCTAGAGGGTAACATGGAAAGGGAACAAAGAAACCAGTTCAAGCCATGCTGTGTTCACACAGTTCACAAGTCAACCCGATGGCTGTTAGAAGCATTTACTCGTTTGGCACAGTCAGTAAGTGGACATGTTCTGGGGCACTGGCATCAAGCATGTAAAGCTGACAAGACACAAACCGTGTTCAGGTGAAGGCAGAATAGTATTTGTCATGACTCCAGCTCTGTTATTAGCAACACTGTCTGCCTAATCCAGCAGGTCTAGAGAGAGAATCATGTCTGAAACATCTTGTAGACAGACTGACTGCCTGCAAGTCTCGTTACAAGAGTAAACCAAAAGCTTTTATCATTATTAAATTTTCACCACTAGTGTTTTGGTGCCTGCCAAGTGTTAATGCCTTGACAGAGATGGATTAGAAAAGACTATCTCAGCCTGCTTACCAATTTACCCCAATTCAACTCATTGGCTCTTAAAACCTGAGATGCAGCAGCTGATGCTGTTAGTGATTACATTTACTATAGGGAAGAAGATCATTCCAACTCCTTTCCTCTCTAGCTGCGCTGCTAAAAATAGGCGAGCCCTGTGTTCACCTCAGCACATACACACATACAGCCACACATTGATGGCTACACTGGAGAATTGAGTGCAGTCGTGTGGAGAGGGTGGGACGGGGGTGGAGGGGTGTAATGTGTGGCCAGGGGAAAGTATATTTTGAGGTATTAGCAGTGAAGAGGAAAAGAAACAGGATGAGAATGTAGGGATGGATGTGATGTGATGGAAGGAGACGGGATACAATGGGGAAAGTACTTTGAAGAATGCAGAGAGGAAGAATTAGAGAGAGGCAGACATAAAATATTTGACAAGAAAAAGAGAGATGATTAAGGAAAGAGCAGCTTAAATGACAATCTTAAATTAGGAAAAGAGGAGGAGATGGTGGGGACGGGGGAATCTCTGATATCCTTCCTTCCTGTCGAGCCAGATTCCCTCCCACCTTCTCAGCAGTGGGCCTTGTGACTTTCAAAGAAGGCATTAATAATGTATTCTAAAGCTCACTTCATGCTATTGTAAACATGGGCGCCATCCTGGTGGAATAAGTGGGTACGCATTAGAAACTCATCAGGAAACAAACAAAATCAGGGGAATATTAAATAATTACACAAAATCAAGTTTTTCTTAGTCCAATCAGATTTGTCTCGTTAGCATAGTTGTTAGCCGTCTTAACAAATAGCTTTAAATGAACCCATTTGACAGCTGTAGAATATCCATGACAACATAATACAGGCTTATCAAAGGTTCTGCGCTACAGAAATGAAGTGAGCTTGAGGCTGTGTAATAGGCAACATAAAGGTTGTCACTTCATATAGTTGCTAGGGAAGAGGTCTCGGGGTCTCTGAATCACACTAATTGGGAGCTGTGAACTACACAAATAATCACAAAGTCTTGTGGATTTTCAAGCATTAAATGCAGAACCAGATGATAATGAATAGTCATTATAAGAGATGTCCTTAACTTTTATTTTTTTGCCTCTACCAGACAGGTCTGCAATTATATAGTGAAAGGCATTTCATTTAGTACAGTACTATCTTTCTTAAAGCAGAGTTATGGTTGTCAAAATCAACTGGGGATAGGAAACAGCATCAGGGTCTAATCAGAACAAAACATTAAATCGTCCTGAAGCAAAAGTTCAAAATTTGTGAAGTGACTTCACTGCGAGTGAGAGTAAGATGCAAGTGAGACGCTCTGCATCTGCAGCTCATTTACGTGGCCAAGATTCACCCGCAGGTTGTTTAAAACACAGCTAACGAAGCAAGTGCAAACTGAGACAATAACAGACCGCATTTGCTTTTCTCATAACAACAAAAAAGAGGAATTACAATGAGATGTGTGCAGCGAAAAGCAATGTGATGCATTACAGAAGTGAAACAAGAAGTCAAGAGAATGCCAAAAATAAGGAAAGAAAAACAGTAACTGGGAACTGGACACAAGATACCATTAAACAGTGTGCTGATAAAAGAACAAACCCTGGATAGGACTTTGGATGTTCATTAACCATGTAAAGAGACAGTTTCACTTACTTCTCTGCAGAAGCTGACTATATTCTCCCAAAGCTCCTTGGCCTCTCCCTCATCATTTCGTCGACGGGCCTCTACATGCATGCTCTCCCTCCTCTTCAGAGGTTTAACCACCTTGCGTAGGCTGAGGTACTGTTGGGGCGTGTGGCATGCTGCACAGTTCTTGGCCTTGACGTCATTGAGCAGCGTACATGCTGGGCAGCTCCACTGTCCTACCTTCTCGTGAAGGCTAGATGAAGAGGAGGAAGAGGAACCAGAAGAGGCAATAGCAGAGGAAGAAGAGGTGGGAAAGCCCCGAGCCTGTTTCCGTGTTTTATGACCTGAGGAGGATGAAGAGGAAGATGGTGTGCAGGAGCATGATGATAGGCCACAGTGTGTACAGCAGCGGGGAAGGGGAGCCTGCTGCTCCTGAAAGCCATGCAGTTTGGAAGAACCACAAGCTGAGCACTTGGGTGCACCTGTGGGGTTGCGTAGCGTGCACTTGGAGCATGCCCAAGTGCTAAAGTCTGGGCTAGAGGGACTGGCTGGGGTAAATCGTACCGTCTCACAGCCTACCAGGTCAATGAGGTCAGCACCAGCCCGTGACGATCGGCAGGTCTCACACTTAGATGAGCCTCCTGGGTTGGGCAGGGAGCAGCTAGGGCACTTCCAGGTGGGGACTGCTGAGGAAGCAACAGGCAGGTGGGGAGTCAGAGGATGGTGCTGGGAGTCTTCTTCCTCTTCCAATATACTGAGGCGCTTGCTGGGGTATGAAGGTTCCTGGGGTTGGGCATGTTTGGGCTTGGCTGGCCGCTGTGGGCCTGGCTGCAGTGGCACACAGGCCGTTGAAGGGGAAGTGGGGCTGGGAGTGTTCGTGCCTGGGTTTGGTGGGCGCCCTGGAGGGGGGACTTCCCTCCTGCTGCGGGGCACTGGGTTGTTCTGAAGGGAGGAGAAAGAAGCAAAAGGGGAGGAGAGGGACTGTGAAGACACATGGGTAGGTTCTTGAGGATCACAGGGAGGAGCTGGGGGAGAATCATCTGTTAAGTCAATGAGTAGTGGGGCTGATCCAGCTGTGTGAACAGGAAACCCCAGAACGGGAGTTCGTACCTCAGGCACTACGAGAGCCTCTGGGGGGATTTTAGGCAAAGACAGTTTTCTGGGCCCACCACAGGCTGAGCAAGACACTGCCACAGGAGTGTTGTGAAGTGTGCACCGGGGGCAAGCCCAGCCAGTGTACTGCCCCTCAAAACCACCAACCTCTCCATTGCTCTCAGAACGTCGTACCACCTCCTCCTTTATTGAATGCTGTCCATGGGGCTCGAGCAAAACTGTGGGGGTGATTGTAGGTGTAGGAGGTTCCTTGGGAGCAGGTGGGAGGCCGTTGGCAGTGGCAGCTATGGTGGTGGTAGGGGGTGTGTGAGTGGAAGGTGATGGACCAAAGCCGCAAACAGAGCAGGCTCCAGATCCCTGAGGATTGTTGAGCGTACAGCGAGGGCAGGCCCAGCGATGCTCCTCAGTGCTGCTCAGTCGCAGGATCTGGTTAAGGTCAGGTTTCTGCCGTGGTGCCTCGCAGATGGAACATCGAGGTGCCGCACCGGCATTTAAGAAGGTGCAGCGTCCACATGACCACTCGTTGCCTCGCACCGCTGCTGCCATGGAGCCAGGAGAGTGAGAGTGGCTGCAAAACAGAAAACAACAAGTCAGAACAAACTGAGCAAACATATCGTTTAGTAATACATTTTAAGTACTTGAGAAAAAAAAATAGAGCACAGAAGTGAACGGCTTGTACTACTCCAGCCCAAGTGTTGACGTAGGAAGGAAGGAGAAATGACAAGAACAGACAATGACAAATTATGAAAAAGCTCAGCTTCCAGGAACCTATTTGTGATTATAAAGAGGAAGAGAGAGCAAAAACATCTCTGAGACCACAAGAGGGGGAGAGACAAGGAGAATTAGAGAAAAAAAAATAGAGTGTGAGAGGGAAAGATTAGGCAGTGCAGGAGAAAAATCAAATCTCCCTCCTGGGGGCAGTGAGGGCAGTAAATCTATACACAATGGCCACCTGATTAGAGCCAGAGAGACAGCACACAGAGTGGAGAGCCAGAGAAGAAAAGATGAGGCAGAATAAGAGGCAGTTCATATTAGCACCTCTTTCCTTGGTGCGGGGGTGGGGGGTTAAGGTCATGTCATACCTAAAACCAAATGAATATCAAATAGATGAGTGCATTACTGTAATTCCTGTAGCACTTCTGACTATTTTAATACCAAATCCTTCAAAGAACTGAAGTTAATACTGCAATTTAATGCCAGCTAATATCAATATATTTAACAGGAATTTAACAAACAGTGTGCCAAGGAGAAATCTCTCTCTCTAGTCTAGCTCCTCGGTTGATTACTGAAAAATAAAAACCTAAAGCAGTCTGATATTGTGGATTGATTTGTATGTACAGTTCATTCTGTGTGCCTGCTGTTCAATCAATCTGACACATTGATGGTGGGTATATTAGGCCCTTCAAAGGGAAGAGGCACAGTTGGATACTTCCTCCTGCTGTGGAGGGGGATAGATGGTTGCTGTCTGGACAAGTCCATAAATGTCATTGTCACTCAAGCTGCTCATGTGTGAATACCAAACATGTGGGAAATTTAGGGTAGCGGAGGGTAAGGTGCTAAGAGCAGGGATGCTGCAGTGCTTTTCATATTGATCCCAAGAGGAAAACACGTTGCCCACAGATTGATCAGAGCTTGAAAGTCTGGGTCATATTTTCATCTTTTTTATTTACTGTGGCTCAACAAAGATTTGACTAATGTAGGGCTGTTTACTCCCTGTAGATGCTCTTCTATAAAAAAAAAAAAAAAAAACATATTCCGGTAATCCTTTGTTGTTTTGACATTAGGGGGAAAACAATTCAACATGGAGCAGATGTACAGTGACTGCTGGTTGGACAGCCTATAGATCCTCCTCTTCTCAGCTGCAGCAGCATGCATCCTGACCAGTTCACTGCTCTTAGTTCAACTCCATTAAATCCTTTTCAAATCCTCAGAACCCACAGGAATGTCTTATGTATTATTCCTAACACAGTGTCCTTTCCCCTCATCAGCCTCTACCTTGAGGTAAAGACAAAAACAAAAATGAATGTGGCTCTATGGTCGTCTTTGACTGAAAAGGTCCTTGCTGCCAGGCTATGTACAGGCACATTGCTATATTTATCTGTAGATACTATGGAATGGTTGCTTAGTCCATTGTCTGCCTATATTTGTGCAGTTTGTGTGTGTCCTCAACCACAGGGTGGCAAAGCTATTGAAGTCCCACTGCTTTATGTCAGCAGCCATTAGCACTGCATTCATTCTGTTAAGCTGAAATCAGCACTCCAACACAAAACAGACCCCCCTGAGTGTGAAGGAAGCTCAGCATTCCAATGATAACAATAAGCAAAAAAGGGAAAACACAATTTCTGTGAAGACACACAAACACATTTTGTTTTCTTAAGTCTTTCATCTCATTGCACTGTCTGCCATATTCTCCTGGTAGCTATACAACATTACATGTGCTTGGCCTTTTAATCATCAGAATTGTTTGGCTGAAACTTTTGTTAGTATACAGAAAATGTTATCTATCCCCAAACAACCTGTGTTGTGTCCCGATATGACAAAACAATTTCTCATGCCCCTGGCAGTAAAGCTGAATTAAGTGGCTGCCCCACGCTAGCTTTGATGGCACATGTTCACACAGCGTTTGGCTCTCCAAAGGCCTGCCTATCTGAGGGCCGCAAACAGCAATGACGACAACAACAACAGCAAGTGTCAACACCTCATGTTTGATGACACGTTCTGCCCTGTAGCCATTTTCATAACTGTCAGGGATCTTTCATCTCCAGCAAGAGAGCAAAGTCATGATGGTGTCAGCCACATGAAGACTCTGTCAAAGCAAGTGATCTGGTTCCTGCTGGAGCTCAGGGATTGCAAATTCATTATGTTTCAGTGTGCAGCACACGTTGTAGGAGCTTTTTATTAAAGTGATCAGCCTCAAGGACTTCTTTTTTTAATATCTCATTTAATTATTATCCCTAACAAATAAGCCTATCAAATGTAAGTAAAACATGATGGTTCAATTTCAATGACACATTCTGAATGCACATACAGTTGAACGTACATTACGTGGTTGCAGCAGAGATTGCAGCCACTATAAGCACTGGATGCTACTTTAAAGGATGTTTTCCATGTACATGCTCCACTCACTCCAAGGACTGCGCACAAACACATAGAGACACACGCACATCCCTTTTGTCCTTGGTCCTGTGTTCAGTGGAGCTGCTGTAAAAGTGCCCACTTCAGCTCCTCAGTTCCTCAGTGTCGCAGACCTGGGCGTGTAGCCAGTAGCGTATAGTGAGGAGAGAGAGAGATAGAGAGAGAGAGAGTGAGAGAGACCTCACCTTTAGAAACCCTATATTTTTACAAAGAGGTCTTCAATGCATCCTGCTGCACTTAGACTATCTGCTCTGAGGCTAAAATTCCCTTGACTAAGAGAATCATTGACGCTAGGCCAATTTTTCAAAGAATTCCGAGCTATAGAACTATCAGTGAAAATGACCCATCCTGTGATATCATGGAAAAGGCATGTTTACTGCTACACTGTCTCTGTCGAGAGGTGTGGACTGTACACAGCCCAAGACGGGTCAGGAAGCCTTTAAGAAATTCTACAAATGACGACCTATGGCTATCTACTAGGATTCACTTTACATACTGAACTCTGTAGCAAGATCAACTGAGCCGAATCTTGCCAGTTCCTCCCTGCCTCACAGTGAGACATTTGGCCTTTGTGTGACAGTCATTAGCACTGCCTTTCCAAGGTTGGCTCAGAGCCCAGAACCTGAGGGGGAAACTGCGGTGCCTTCTTTGGCCAACAGGGGCAGAGTGCTTCTGATACTCATTCAACACAAAAACAAATGTTTACTGTACACATTATAATTATAATAAATACCACAAAGCAAATATTAACATCTTCCTGTAAGTCAAATGAGCAACAAGGCTGAGTTTCTGGGAGTGGTGACATTAACATGCCTCAGTGGGGATGGTAGTAGTGCAGTTAGTTAACAATGTAACCTATAAAGTACTGGGTCTGTACACTTTACATGTCTCTGTATGCAGAGCTGAACTAGTAATTGCTTTGCACAGCACACTGACAGGAGAGAAATGCTGAAAGAAAATATGTCATATATGTGCAGTTTTAAAGCTTAACTGTACTGCATGTATGTATATTTACATAATTGTTTATATGTGGTATTGGTTTGTATTAATAACCAAACATTTTTCTTTACCCATTTATTTATATAGAAATTTTGTTTGTTTTACTATTTGCATGCAAAACTCTTTCTATGGAAACATTCAAAACCTGACTCACTGTAAATTATAGTTGCATTTTGTGTTGAACCTGCTGCTGCTTCCACATTGCCACTGCCCCTTGTGAACCTGCTTGTCCTCATATTTTCCCGGCTATTGCATTCCAACAGCTTCTCTTTCATTAAAGTTTCTGTCTACAACCGATACTTGGAAGTATCACTTAATTCTTGGTTGTAATCTTGTAGACGCACTTCCATGTAAACGTTAGTAGTTTCAACCTAAGAGGCCATCAGCACATCTTTTGCAGCAAAGTGATCAGGCTGCTCATTCAGACATGAATCTGACATTCAGATGCTGTTAGATTAGTGGAAAGAAGGCTTTTCATAACTACCAGATGCCAGGTCTTTATGCAGGGTTTTCACTCTGCTGCCATTTCTGCTTGTACATTTTGTAGCTTATTACTTCCTCCACACAAACAACACTGTAAGACAAAGGGACAACGGCAACTGAATGATAATTCATGTTTAACTGTGCAGAGATATTGCCATGTGCTCCTGGTTCAGACAAGCTGTAAAAAACTAATGAATGTTGAAACATTCTGCTGCGACTGAACACACCCAGAAAACTCAGTGACAGGGATTAGATCAGCACTTTTACACCATCTACCACACTTGAGAAAACTGGCAGGGAACTTATTTTATGCCTTAATAATGAATGCAGTCTGCCGATGACAGTTTTGCTTGGTAAAACTTTTGTTTCCTCACTTTTGAAGGATTTTTCCTGCCGAGTAACTTTTTGATTTAAAAAGAGTTTTCTCATGCCATCCATTCCTCCCTGTCTTTTAGGAGAAGCTGATGAATCAGGGTCAGAGTCTTTGGTAGCAAGTAAGGACCTTTTTCTACCCGACAGGTAATGCGTCTAGGGATGAGTCATTAATCAACTTTAGAATTCATGTGTTACAATAAACACTGTGGGATGAGTCACTTGCTGCTTCTTATCTGAAGTGAGACAGCCTGGCAGAAGATAAGCAGTCCCTTCCCCGACACACTGAAAGTTGGTGACTTGGTACAAGGGATTGATAACAGTGAGGCCTTGCTGGGGACAACACAAAGATAATTGGGCGGGTTTAATGAAGTAGCGGTCAGCAGGACTCTTAAAGAAGAAGACAAGCCAGAATATGGAAACATGTTGATGATGGTACAAAGACACAGAAGCTCTTTTGCAAAATTAACCCATGGCTGAGAAATTCCATCAGTAAGCACTGCTGATGCTATTAACTAAGAGCAATTTTAAAAACTGAACAAATACTCCCTTGTTAAGAAAAAGGAACATCACTGGAAGGCATACAGAAATGGGGATATCCTAAGTAAGAGTTGTCAGAAAAATGTCATGCATGGAAACATTTCAGTCGTGTCATTGTTTTTACATAAGGCCTCATAACCCTGAGCTCTTACTATTTTCCCTGAATAGGAGACTGGAGATACAAAGAAGGCGAATGCTAGTCACATGGTGAGAACAGAAAAAGAAAAAATAACAGCAGCTTCTGACCTCTAGCTGTGCCCTCAGTGAATATTTCACGACCAGTGCTCGTTTTTGACGGGTGGATCTGTCAGCGATGGAGACAGCTTCAGACATTTGAATCTTTTAACAGAGGAAACTGTCTGACTGGGTTTCAGCAGACATCAGTGGCAAAGCGAGGGCACATAGGAAGCAGCCAGGAAGCTCCAGAATCTGAGAGGACGAACGGGAGGAGATGGCAGGGGCATGGCTAATCTGAAGCCCAAACCTGGAGGGCAGGCACCCAGCGAGACAGTGCTGCCTTCAAGGAGGAGCTTCTCAAACAGACAGCAAAGCAGAGTTTTACCTCCTGCTACTAAGAAACATATTTTGAGTATAAACCAGTAAAATCACTTGTCATGAAGATGTTCAGCCTCACTGATGTCTACCTGACATCACTCAATATCTACCAAAAGTTTCTATTTTTCCTCCAGGTGTCAGTCACTGGCACAGTTTTCTTTCCATGTGACACACTGCTAGATTATCATGTGAGGCCTTATCTGGGACCCAATGGAATTAGGTTACTGAGCATATGCTACAGATTTCCATGGCAACAAGAGTGGGGAAATCTGAAATCATGTCAGTTGCAGTGCAGACAGGCTATTTTTTTTCTTGTTTTGCAGTAGGCTATATCAATGCTCTGTTTTCCACAGAAAGCCACGCAGAGACAAAACCCTGCATGGCAAAATCTATTCTGAAGGCTTGAAGAGTGTCCTGACATGGCCCTGTCTTCATAAGGCAGGCAACAGGAAAGGCTGAAATAATTCAGACATGAACACGGCCAGTGACCATGCTTGTTGAGCCCAAGTGGACCCGTTTTAATCCAATTAAATGGAGAAGAGCCAGTGGAATGGAGCTGTGATAAACACCATCATCCATCATGCTGCGATAGTAGAGACACTGGGATCGACTCTAGAGAGAGCAAATACAGACTTAAAGGCCTCTAGACTCTAAAGTCCATGAGCAACACAGAGCAGTGTGTCGCTGAAAGGAAATAAAACACAGCTGGACTGTCGACCTGACCATATTAGCAATGTGATAAAACTGCAATGTGCTGTTATTAATAAAACTGAGACAAGATTTAGATTCCAAAGATACAAAACACTGCAGTTTACACAACATCCTGTCGCACATCCTTGTTGATCCACAGTTTAAGGTAGGTGTTCAGCACACACAAACACTTCCCATGGTCAATGGAACTCTGCTGGATGAAGACAAATAGAACCTACCCCAAGGATAAGACTGTTCACATAGTCTCCAAGGAAACAATAACAAGGGAAAGAAAATGTTTTACAGGACAATATAAGAGAGAATAAACTACGAGAACACTAAAGTTAAGCTGAGCTCATAGTGTTCTGTTGTTTCTATATTTCATGCTCTGTCACCGCTCAGCAAAGCTTGCCTAACATTGTTAGGCTCACACAGCAGTGTGTATATGTGCATAAACTGTGAGTGAGTATGTGTGTGTTGAGTGGGGGTGGACCTGAGGGCATTTTGCAAGTGCCACTGCACTGTATTTCTAAAATGTCTTTTGTAAGGATATGCATGTGTGTCAGAGTCCCTCTATTCCTTCCAGCAGGAGACAGAACTGGAATGTAATGTATATAAATGTGTACATGTACTCAGCTGATTGACAGTGTAGCCTTATAACTGGCGGAGATATTGGCTTGTTCCTACAGCAATGCATATACAATTCAAACTATTGTATGATGAAAAAAATGCACACATTATTCCATTCATGAACCTAGTAATGGTTTGTGGTGCTGTGGATAAGTCTATATTTTTCAAACTCTTGTGCAGTGGAAGGCATGACAGCTTTAACTGTTAAATGTAGAGCAACTGCAAGGAGAGCACTGACAGCAGTGGGCAGGAATCAAGAAAGATGAAAGCCCAACTGGAGACTGATGCTGAATAAATAATGACATCCATTGTGGGGAAATGTGATCAGGCTCTCTGAAAATCAATAACTAACAACCAGACCATGATGCCCTGAGTGACTCAGCAACAACTTCAATACACTACAGGCAGTCGATATTATCAACTGCCTGTTCTTGTTCAGGGAGACATGACCCAAAAAAGCTGAGGGAAAACTGAAAACACATCTGAACATGTTTCAGCGAGGACAGTTGAGAAGATTATCCCTTGGAAGCAAGTCAGTGAAAACTGCTAGATGAGCTTTGCCTTTCACTTGCCTGACAGTGATTCAGAAAGCTATGACTGGAATAATGGATTATTGCAGCACTGTTTTGTAAATACAGTGACTGAATATATCTTTCCATCTATGCAGTCAAGACCGAGAAGTGCACATCTCTTCCACAAATAATTTGTTCTATTAGACACAAAGCTTGCTCAATTACATTGGTGCTGGTTCAATAAAAAAATAGATATATTTAAGATACTACTGAATGCACTGCATGGCATGACATGTTGTTGACCCAGTATTCCTCAAATATGGAGCATTCTTTAGTTTGCTCTATGAAAGGGTGTGTTTATACCCAAATAAAGCAACCACTGTTTTTGCTTCCTCATCCTAACTGAGCAACAGAAACCAACAAAACTAACAGTGTAACCAAGTATTCATGTGAATGGAAAGTCTAACACCTTCCCTTGAACCTACAAATACTGACTTTTGATGAGTATTATCTGCTAGAACACAAACGATTGTAAAAAGATAGCAACAGTTGTCTTTGGGCTTATATTTTTTTGCAATGAATAGGAGAGTTCTTTAAAAAAAATGTTACCCATAATGTACTGGAATGTGCATTTCATACTTGAATGACACTATAATCGAGATTAATTTGCAGAAAACATAACCTCTCTGGAAAATGTAAAAACTTGAATCAATGCTTATTCATAAAAAAGCATGACAGCAAAACTCATCATAATCGAATTACCCTTGGGCTGCTTATTATTGGGCACACAGAGGTCAGGTCATGGTCTGCCCAGGCAATCCACTCTGCATTGCCTAAACATACCAGCACATACTGTACAGCTGAGCAAGGAAGAGGTGGGATTTTGTTTTACAAATCCGGCTTAGCCAGATTTTGGGTGCATCATAAAAAAACATCAAAATGCTTTGATTAGATAAGCTTTGATGAAACAGTGAATTTGATCCATAGCCATGAGGTTATTGACAGAATACTGTGTAAGCAATCAAAAAGACAGAAGTGTCAATTATGCTTTGTCACTAACAAAATAAATGCCATGCTATTACTCAAGAAAACACAGCCTGTTTGCTTACACATGACTGTAAATGGCATAAAGGAGTACCATGCAACTCTACTCCTCCTGTAGTTTCACCAATAACTGTCCAAGCCAGACCAATTCTGGCCCAAGTTCACTCAACTGAGAGATGTGTTGCCACCTGGTTGGTTACACAGCACTGGCTCTTACCTGCGCTCTCGATGAGGCAATGGATGCTGCTGCTGCCGTGTGATAAAGGTGCTGCCCCATACTGGGCTGCTGTGGCTGTTTCTGAGCCAGCCCACAGGGGGTGACGATGAGTAAGGGGTGCTGCGGAAGCCATGGTCCGACTCAGTCTCTGCAGCGAGAGACGAGGCTGAGCTCCCCATCACCACAAAGATGGAAAATTAGTCTCGGAATGCTCCCTGTTGGATTTGTTTTTCCTTAAAGCAGAAAAGGTGTCGAAGAATTTCCCTGTCGCAGAAAGTCAGACACACTACTTGAGGAAACAGGGTCTGTTTGGACCACTCCAACAACCTTTATCGTGCGTTTTTGTAGACTTCCTATTGACAACTTCCTGCTTCAGAGGAAATAATTAACTCCTGCAAAAGAAGCCTGCAGGTGCTTGAATAAAAACAAAAATGAAGTAACAGGGAGTCAATGACAAGGATACTCCAAAAAATAACTTTATCTTGAAGTTGTCCAAGTATGCAGATCACGGTGGATATCCCAAAGCCTGAGGGAGAAGTTTTCAGTTCAAATTTGAGGTGTGGAACGATTCCAAAGTGGACAAAATGTTTTCATTTCATCTCAAAGCTAAACCTTTTTATTCTCTCTCTTGCAGATTTTAAGCTTGTAACACTCTGCACCATGTAATCCATAGTGCCGCTCATAATTCCACGCGCATTCCTCGTGAAACATCTCCCCAGCCGGTGCCGTCTCATGCCCGGTTCCTGTTTCTTTTGCACATCAGCAAAAGTTGTGCAATAAAATGAGTTCCCTGTCCGTCAACATTACAGCAGCAGGAAAAAATTAGAGAAACTCACCCTGGGTTTCACAATAACTTGCAAATCTTGCAAACAAAATATATCCACAGAGTTATTTACAACACCGGCACTGAAGGAAATCAATGCACTGCATTACTTGGGAGGGGTGTTGGCAAAATTACAAGTATGTTAATATCTAAGTCTCCTCTTTCAGGCATCCAGTCTGACTAACAGCTGCTGAGGAGGTTTACCAGTGAAACACCCCAGCTGCATTTCTCCCACTGGATAAAAACATGCCCGAACCACTTACTAAGAGTTACTTCAGAGATTAGATCACTTCTGATTTTGTGATTTCCACATGAATGCTCACATGGATTGCACCTGAAGTAAACACTGCACAAGGATGTCTTTAAGGTTTTTTTTAAAGAGTTTTAAATGTTCTTTCAACGTGAAAAAAAAATGCTTAAACTCAGCTTCAGGTTCTGAGTTATATCCATCAAAACAGCCGAGAGGAATGTTCCGTTTTAGGCTGCTTTGCTCTGCCAACGCGAGGAAGAGAGATGATCCCAGTTTCCGCTGTCTGAGAGACACGGCTTAATTTCTGTCTGATCCCAGATCCGAGGCCGGTCAGTCTAGTTTATCAACTTGCGCTTGGATTTGTATTGACTCGTCATAGCATGTCTGTGCAGGCAGAGTAGTTGAAGGAAGTCTGAGTGGGGTGGAACTGTCAAGGAGGAGAAACATTTGCATGTGTTTGGATGAATAGTTTGTAAAAGCCCGAAGAAGAAGACGGCGATCTGTCTTTAGCTTCAAAACGCATCTACTGTTTCTGAGGATCACATGGGCTTGAATCCCGTAGTTTATCATCTCAGTAAATGTTGCATGATAATTAATTTGTGATAGCGCATGCAAGGCTTTCAATTTAGCCCGTTAACAGCACCGCAAAGCATTACTTGTTTGGAAAGGTGTCCGCTTCCGCGCAGCGCCACAGAGGCCAGGGGGAGAGAGTATTGAGCATGAGGGGATATTTAGGCTAAGAAAACGCGTGAACAGCCGAGGATGTTTCATCCAGTTAGTCATAAATTTCACCATCTTCCGCCGGCTCCATTCCTCCTGGCGTTCATATTCCCAGCGTTTGGGATGTAGCCGCTCAGCCTCGTTGTCTTACATGAGGAGACATCCTCGCTCCGGTTCCGCTGTCGCCTTGGTTTTAGCTTTACTCACAGTGGAAAGCTGTTCCATCTCTGAACGCCTGCACTTCGGCCTCCGTAATGGTGCTATTATAGATTCATATAGTCCCAGTCTCCCGTTATAATGATTGCTCCATCTTTTAATTCTCCCTCACTGAAAGCCTGAGCGCAGGGGACGAGGATGCAATCTCCTCCAGCGGATTACTGGAGTGTCAGCAAAGCGCAGGCGCATTGGCCCGGTGAGCAGAGAAAAGCTTGAAGGCTGCGTTCAAGAGATTTAAATAAACCTCAATAGAGCCTGAGCTGTATAGGTCTCTCTCATTAATGTGAATAGGAACTCAAAATCGGAAACAGCCACAGTGGTGGGGCATGCTCTTTCAAGGTAAAAAAAAAAAACACTATAGGAAATAAACAGTGCATTATGCATTATACCAATTATTCAGTGTATTTCTATTGGGTGTTTGGAATAAAAAAAAAACAGCCTGCATTGGTCACTGCCAGGGGAGGTAGTGAAGGGTTAAGAAAAAGACAGTGGTGTGACTGCAACACTCATCATTGCTCAACTGTCCCTGCACATTACTGAGATAAGCCTTCAAACTTTTCCTCTTCTCTCTTCCACTTCATATAACTTTGCTGACCTCATTCCTGCATTTGAGTCTATCTTTGAACTCAAAGCACACCAGGAAAATAAGTTTACAAAGAATAAAAAGGAATCAAACCACATGTTTTCAATGCATCTATTGTAGCCCTGGATTAAACATTAGCCATGATTGTCACTCAGGCAGACTAGCTGTGACTTAACAGTGACTTCAAGGGTGTGATCTGCATGCACAGCTCCACTAACAATTGCAGAGAACAATCCAGCCTATAGAATGTAGCTTGGCTGCTAATGCAACCTGACGTACTTCCCCAGAAGCAGAGTGCATTGCTGGAACTGTCAAGGCTATCTGCATCACAGTGAAAGCAAGACACAAACCTGTATTCTTGCAAAAAAAATCATATTTGTGCCATTTCATTAGATTTGGACTCAGCATTTTTATAAATAAATAAAGACAGATTGTATCCCTAATGGCATAAACGTCACAACTGTGCAATCAAAGAGAAGAAAACTAAAGTCAGTGGACTATAACCCTTTGTTAAGGGTGCACCTGTCCAACAACCACCTGTCCCTGTGCAAGTCAGCACCCACAGATACTGCAGCTGACACAGTCAGTGCCAGAGAGAGCGAGAGATTGGATTTCATTTCTATTCTCCAGGGAGTCACTGGGGGAAGAAGGGGAAAGGGAGGATGTGAGCTGATTTCACGGTACATTGTAAGTTGTCATTTCTACACAACCCAACATGCCCTGACTGTCACAGGCTTTCTTCCATCCTCCCAGTGGGCATGTACAAAGAAGGACACAAACAGTTAGGATGGCTTGCACAAATCCACCATTTAACATATTGTGTTTTTTAATATTGTACCAAATCTTCAGCAAGAAGTTAAGGCCTCGTGTCACATATCACCAACTACAGTAAAGTCAGGTCTGGATTGGCCCATGACCTCCCCAAGAATCCCCTAAACAGACAGGTTCAACTAGAATTTCCGCGTTATCCCGGGCAGCGAGACAGAGTAAAAAAAAATAAACGCTACGTGTGACTCCACTCTTAAATAAAGGAGACATGTCACATAATCAATCTATTTACGGACAGACAATAAGCCTGTCACTAACACTGACTTTAGCTGTAGGTTGGTCAGATGAAAACTCTGAGCAACCACACAGAGACGAGGACGCCTGGGAGACCTTGTAAACAAAGACGATCTCGATCTGACATTTTGACGGTGCCAAGACGTCGTAGACTCCACGAAAACCACTCATAAATTGGTCATTCTTACCTCGAGTCGGGTGACGGGGAATTATTCCTGTTTTTCCTGTCGTCTCTGCGTTAACTTTTCACAGCCATGGAAACGGCAAGTTCCTCCCGGGTTGTACACCGCTCGTCCCCCGGCGTTAGCTTCGCGCTCTCCGCTGTCACCGCATACTTCAGACATTAGTGTCGTTACTGTGCAGTTTATTTTCACTCCGTAAGGTATTAACTGTACTGATGCGACCGCGTAGGTTTACCTCAAACAGCCCAGGAAGGAAGAGGAATCACTAAGGAGCAGAGAGCGCGCGTACGACAAATACGTAATGTTAGCTTAACCTTCACGCAGCAACGCTAGCAAACCTACGTATAGTATATACGAGAGTACCAACAGTAAAGACTCCATTTCCCATGTGCAAATCTGACGTTTAAACACGGATATCCGGGTATGAATGTCGTCACCATTGACAAACACGAAATACAAAAATGCACATTCCTCTTCAAATCCGACATACAATCCGATAGTTGGAGATTTTCAGATTATGTTGTCCAGATCTTCGTGATATATTTATATGTTCGTGTCAAATTCTGCGTCTTTAAGATAGCTATCCATTCAATGTTGAAGCCGTTTTCATATCGCGGCACTCTACCGCCATCTAGTGTCAGTAAATTGGAAGCAAAATCACATTGGGCTATTGCATGGTGATGTGTGATATATAAGGT
>JAVQJX010045491.1:0-17833 GCA_036025115.1 Ambassis agassizii
GTGTGTGTGTGTGTGTGTGTGTGTGTGTGTGTGTGTGTGTGTGTGTGTGTGTGTGTGTGTGTGTGTGTGTGTGTGTCTGTTGCTTCTGTTTTGTATAATGGGAAGAAAGGAAGTAAACAAATTCCATTCTGTTTTAGTCTCAGGCAGCTGCCATAACTCTACTTCCAGTTTTATTTTATTAAACTGTTATGTGCCCTTTCATTTTTTTTAATTCACTTTTCTTCTTATTTGTGCTCTTTACTTTTATTTTCCTGTACATGTACAAGATTTATTTGTCACACTAGTTTCCTTATAATCATTGCATCTCACCGTTTTATTGTTCAAATACTACAAGCAAACACACAAACTACCCAGCCTTGTTTTGACTTTCCTCATCTGTGCCTGTCAGGTGAGCCAACTAGAAGATGAACTAGAGCTGCTCAGGAAGTCTGGAAGTGGTGGAGTTGTCCTCCGACCTCTGACCCTCCCTGAGGGCCTGGGGCCTAGCAGCACCGAGGTCATCAGCTCCCTGAACGAGTATGCCGTTCGACTTCTTCAGGTCAGTGTCACTATTTGTTTTTGTGGACCTGGATGGCAACAACAACAAATCAACTGCACCTCAACAATAAAAAAACGTTTTTAAACTGTGATTTAAGGAGCTCAAAAACAGAGAGGAGAAAAGCAAGAAACTCACAGCAACACTGGAAGAATACAAGGAGAAGTTTGCTGTGATCAGCCATCAACAGGGACTCCTCTATAAAGAATACCTTAGGTAGGTTAACAGGGAGGTTTCTTAGAGGTTGTATCTGTTTTTTATCTTAAATATCAAAATGTGAAAATGTTTTTTTTCTTAGTGACAAGACAGAATGGCAAAAGGAGAAAGAGACATTTACTGAGATGAAGAACAATTTGGAGGAGCAAAAGCAGGTGGACGATGTTAAAATCCAAGAGTTCAATGTAAGTCAGACAAATGTGTCCTATGGAGCTAATAACAGCATTTAAATGTTACAAGATGCACTGCATTTGTTCAGCAAGTCTACAATATGGCTCTCGTTTGCTGATGCACACACACAGATGGTTTAATGCCAAGGACCTACAACTTGGAACTAAATGTACCACAGAAAAATCTCACCAAAACAGCTTTACTCTAACTCAGCAAATGTAAAACATTCACGAGAGGATCAGGCCTCTCATTCTGCCGTGCGCTGTAAAATATGAGTGACGCCCTCCAGGGTCTTGGCCAGCACAAAGCACAACATGTGTATTTGTAACTCATGTTGAGTGAACATGAGAAATGAGAGACTTTCAAGTGTTCACTCCTACTGTCTAAAGATGAGTTTCATGAGAGTGTGTTTCTCCCTTCAGGAGCTGCTGGACACTCTTCAGAGGCACCCAGAGGAAATCAGGAGGCAGCTGAGCGAAGCCGTTCGCAAGCTGACCGTGCTAAAGGTCAATGAGAAGAAACTGACACGTCGCTACACCACCCTGCTGGAACAAGAACAGCACCTTCGCAAGGAAAATGGCAGGCTGAGGGACGACAGCAGCAACATGCAGGTCTCTGTCGCCCAGAGGATGGGTTACCTGCAGCGATACAAGGTACGGAAACTGTGGTCGAAGTTAGTTATTGGTTTTCTGTGTTGGATAAGAAATGGCAGAGTGAAATACACACATCATAGAATATTTTCCCCTGAAACTCAAATAGAAACGTCAGGAGCAAATTGCTAAGACAGGCAGGAAGTGAAATGATGTTTAGTGACCAGAAGAAATGACACTACACAGACTGACTGTGTCTGCTTCAGGCTTTTGTACGGACCACAAATCAAAGCCGGATAACATCACAGTTTAAATGTAACAAGACAAGCACAAAATGTGACTAAACACCTCCTTCACATGCTGAAATGACTCACTGTGATGACATTTAAACATGTCTATCAGTCAACATCTTCAGGTTTACCATCTTGCCTGCCTATGGTACCAAAAAATGATATCTTGTAAAGAGTAGGAAGCAAAGGTGTAAAAGTTTTTATTCTGCCAGACAGTCCATGTTTTACTGTAGTGAATATGAAGGCCACCATTTTTCTTCATGTTATAAAGCTGCATTTTAAAACGCCCGCTGCATTGTGCCTGCTTAGTGTCTCTGCCTTCTGGTTTTGTCTTTAGGAAATGGCTGCATATAAAATAGGCGCTCTGCAGAAGGCCTTGGATGACAGCGTGCCCTCATCAGACCTTGAGAGGGCTAACAAGCAGTACACAGAGCTAACCGTCAAATACAGAGACATGCTGCAGAGGGACAGCCGCCTCATACAGAGAACCACCAACCTTGAACATTTGGAGGTAGTGAAACACATAGATTTATTTTTATTATGCATATATGTTGTTTTTGGCACCTACATGCTTTTATCTGCTTTCTTCCTGCCTCTCATAGAGCGAGAATGACTCTCTACGAGAACAAATCTCTGCCATGACTAAGGAACTGGAGATCGCAAAGGAGAAACTTAATACATTAGAGCAAGCATGGGAGAAATTCAGTTCAACTGGTAATGATAGTTCTCATCACAGGCACTTTTGTTTGATCTACACAGCACACACAGACTGACCAGGCCATATAAGGAAAGACAGCCTTTTATAAGCTGAAGTTTTGGCCATCATTCTTATCAGCAAAACATTGGCTGGCTGTCTTGTGGTGACACAAGCAGACCAAATCACAGCCAAGGGCACAGGTTTCCCACAGGGCCAGCAATCACTGCTGTTTATACACGCTGTATTGTCAGCTTTCTTCCTTTATCTACCATTTTTGTCCTGCATTCTTGCAACACAGTATATGATAAGTACATGCAGCTTCGCTCAGTCTCACCAACAAGGAAATCTGGAGCTGGAGCTGCAACAGAATAATCATTCCCACCCAAAGTATTCAGTTATTATTCTAAATCGTGCTTTTTTTATCATCAGGAGGGGAACATGGCATGGATAAGGCAGACAAAGCATCCCTCAATAATGAGATGGTATCTGCAGCAAGACGAATCACCACGTTAGAGATGAAAGAGCTGAATGAAAGGCAGAGAGCCGAGCACGCCCACAAAATGTACGAACACACAAGGAACTCCCTGAGGCAGGTGGAAGAGCGCAACATAGAGCTGGAGTCCAAGTTTGCAGAGGTACGAGACCAAAGAAAACAAGCTCAGGAGACCTGCTGCTGCTCCAGGTGTCACTGTGGCAGAGTTTTAATGAATTTTGCAAAAAAAATTGCAAAAAGCTACCTGGCAGACCTTTGCAGTATCACAGTAAAGAAGTAAATTCATTTGGATTGGTCACATGTACGAATCATTTTAACACTACACAGAACTGTTGATTTTCTTTACACCATGACCCAGCTACTTGATTTTTCTATTGGTTGTCAGTCTGCGTTAAATCGAGTTTTCCAAAAAAAATCTTTTTTTTTTTTTTTTTAACGACACTTATCAGGTGGTTTTCTCTCTGTTCTTCTTCTTCAGCTGACCAAGATGAATGCAGAGGCCCAGAGGGTGGAGCGGGAGTTGAGAGATGAGCTGGCAGACAGCATCAGCAAAGCTGTGAGCGACGCTGACAGAGCCAAGATTGCAGAGCTGGAGAAGACGGAGGCTGAGCTTCGCATCGAGGTTTCTAAGTACGTCTGAAAATGTCTTGGCCTTAGTCTGACCATCTTCAAGTTTTCTTCAAGGCTTCATATTGGAATTAACATCCAGTTTTATAGGAATATCTGGTATGATTGCTTCTCATTTAACATAGTGGTGAGGTGATGCTGCTTTTGTTCAGAATGTTTTAAAGCTCCAACTTCCTCTCACAGTCCTAAAATATACTAGGTTAATTCTAAATCAGACCCCTGGGTGCAGGAGGTGAGGTGTGTCCCTGTGTTAACCTCGTTACCCACCGGTGACCCACCACTCATCCTGCTCAAGCTGGGATTGTCTCCAGCCCCCCGTGATCCCCCACAGGATTAAGCAGCTAAGAGTACAGCTAAGGGATTTAGCATTAGTGCATTTGGACTTGTATTCCTTATTATAATGCAGGTGGTATTGTAGACTTGATTTACAGTTGTAATTTATACACTGTTTTTCTCTGCAGACTTCAAGAGGTGTCTGATGTGGCGGTGACGCAGGTGTCTGCCCTCCAGGCCAGACAGAAGTCCAAAGACAAAGAGGTAGACATTTTGAGGAGGCAGATACTGGACTACCAGGTAAATGTTTTTCAATGGTCTTACTGCACTTTCTGTGAGTTATCTATTGACAGGAGGTATATCAGTTCTGTGTCTGTTTCCTTCAGTCACAGTCGGATGAGAAGGCCCTCATTGCAAAGCTCCACCAGCACATCGTGGCCCTGCAGCTCAGTGAGTCAGATGCTCTGGGAAAACTGGAGGCTGCCACCTCTCACATCCAGCAGCTGGAGGCCTACAAGCTCCGTGCTGAACAGCGGCTGGATGCCTGCGAGCGCGCTCTGTTCCTTACCCGCCAGGAGAGCAGGAACCGCTCCAAGCACCTACGGCAGACCATCCAGTCACTACGCAGGCAGTTTGCTGGAGCACTGCCATTACCTCAGCAGGAGAAGTTCTCCATAACCATGGTGAGGCTCCAGGAGGACCAAGCCAGAGCACAGGAGGAGAAGAGGAAGGCTGTGGAGGAGAGGAGGAGGGCAGAGGGAAGGGCTGAAGAGCTAGAACTGAGGCTGCGAGGACTGGAGGAGCTCATCTCAACACTGAAGGATGTGAAAGGGGCCCAGAAGGTCAGGAAGAGAAAGATGATCTAAGAATAAATATTTATGGAGCTGTGATATGTCTCCTTTGTAGCTTTTGGCTAATTGACAGATAGAAACGTTTGTCTTGACTCCTCTATACTGTACATAACAGGTAACAGAGTGGCACAAGAAGATGGAAGAGGCTCGCCTGCAGGAGCTGAGGAAAGGCAGAGAGCTGGTGGTGCAAAAGGAGGAGATTAGGTACCTAAAGAACTTGGTGGAGGAGCAGGAGAGAACCGTCCGCTCGCTGGAGGAGGACATTGTGCATCAAAACACTGTAAGAGAAAAACTTTCAGACAGTCACTGACATGCTAATACATGATAATATAACACAAAAGATTATTTTTGTCTTTATGATATCAAGCTTCAAGAAGAGCGGCAACTTGCATGGGATCAACGAGAAGTTGAGTTGGAGCGTCAGCTGGATCAGTTTGAGAAGCACCAGAATGAACTTCTGAGTGAAAAGGTGAACAATTGGACAAATTAATACCAAGATGTATTTAAGATTGTTTTAACTGCGCAGTTCATTACATTTTATGTGAACTATGTTGCTTCTATGCTACTGACTGTATTCGTGTACTTTTGTTGTTCAGTTTGAGGACAGTACAGGATCCCTACCAGACCCAACGCTACCACTCGCTCATCAGTTAGAGTTCGCTTTGGGTAAAATCAGAGAGCATGTCCGCACTATCTTGGACACCCAGGCCACCTGCAAAAGCCTGGATGAGGTACTGTGCCCCTCCTGTTTACCCAAAATACACAGGATTGTCATAATGTTTACATTTGTAACTCATTCACATGCAGAAGTTAAAGGAGAAAGAAGCGGCTCTGTGGAAGGCAGAACAGAACATTGTGTCCAGAGACAGAGTGATCAATGAGCTGCGTCTTCGACTCCCAGCCTCTGCCAACAGAGAACGCCTGCTGGCGGACCTCACCAAGCATGAGGAAGGTCAGGCAGACAGTCAGCCTGCTCTCAAGCTGGCTCACCAGACCATCAAAGACCTTCAGGGTCGACTTGACAGGAAAGAGGATGTGCTGAAGAAATACCAGAACCAGCTGACTCAAGCCAGACAGGTACATTGATACGAGGAGTTTTACTGAGTGTGTAGCAGTGCTCTGCGCCCAATGTGATATTTCACTGTGTTATTGACGAGGCATCATCTAGACCTATGAGTAACGTAATCTCAGCAGAGACAATATTAGTGTTACTTGCAGTGTTATGTCCAAAAATACAGATTAACACAGTGGTGGATGAACAAGTGCTAAAACAGCAATGCTGATTGTAGGTTCAAGAGGAGATGATAGAAAGACATCAAGAAGAGCTGAAAGTGTTGCACCAGAAGCTGGACCTGCATACAGACACCTCACTGGATCGCTTCAAACAGACAGCAATGGTAGCTACTGTACAAACCCACACATCTCATCAACACCTATTAAATATACATGCAAGTTAAATTGCTTTCCTCCTTCATGCAGGAACTCATGAAGAAGCCCAGCATCAGGGTGCCGACCTCCAAGCACCTGGAGCGCCTGGCCGAGTTGGAGCAGATGGTGGCTGAGCAGGACATTTCACTCAGCTCTGTCACGGAGAAGCTAAAGTTGACCGCCGCCGAGCTGGAGCGACTGAAGGCCGTCATGGAGGCAGAAGCTAAGAAACATGCAGACGAGATGTCAAAGTGATTATAATCCTCTCCCCCCACCCCCTCCTGCTCTGAGTTAGACCATGTGGTCAAAGTTTACATTAAAGAAGATTGAGACTTCTTTATGCTACTTTTCTTTAAGTTAAAACTAATTGTTGACTTTAATTGCATTTCTTGGTTTAACTGAGAGGAATCTTAAGTTACACATCAATTGTATTAAGTGGAGGCGCAGGTTGTGCCTAGTATTAACATCCTAAGAGCATTAACAGCATGTTGAGAATCCAAATCTCCAATAACAATAGAGGCCACACATTCCTCATGTCTAGAACCAGTGTACTCCATGCTAATGATAATCCCAGCCTAACGTGTGAAAAGCCAAACATTAATGCACAGGACATGATGTACAGGGATAACAAGGTGAATGTCCTATGTCAACCCCTCTCACGTGGCGTGTTTAAAGCCTGCAAAATCCCAGAATACTTTTTCTAATAATATCAACACTACACAACATGTAAAACAGACAATATAGCAAACAGGAAAATATTCTCTTATACCTGTTTATAGGGCTGGATGTGTATTTGAGGACAATTTTAACAACTTCACAGGTGAAATTCAAGGGTGTTACGGGGTTAAAAGTTTAATAAGAACAGTTTAAGTAAAGCAGATTAAAGAGGGGTTTCAGGGTGAGTTCAGTAGTGCATTGCAACATCGGCATGTCAGCATCAGGAGAACACAACAAAGTAGTAGAAAGTGGTGGCATTCAAAAGCATTCCATTTAAATTTCTACTTTGGTTTCTGATTAGCTGTGTGTTGCGATGTGTTGCAGGGTGGAGGAGTATCATGCTTCCCAGATGAAAGGTTTGACCGGTGAGACAGAGGATCAGAAGAGTCAGATAAGTGAGATGGAGAGAGAGATAAACTACCTACGAACCGAACTGGAAGCCCAGAAGGAGGCCAACATCCGCTCCCCCAGCAACACCATGAAAAACCTTGTGGAACGTCTGAAAGCACAGCTGTCCCAGAAGGAAAAGCAGCTGAAGGTTGTTGGCTGTTTACTTTTTGTTGTTGTTGTTGTGCCTCCTTGATGGAGACAGACGTGGTTTGGAGCCAGTATGTTTTTGGCCTGTCTGTCCTTTGTAGACATGTGAATATTGGTATCTTAGAAACGCCTAGTGGAAATCTGTAAAGCTTTGGCACAAGCGCTCACTTCAGCTTTTGGCGGTCAAAGGTCTCAGTGACCTAACATCCATCCTATTATTCTGAACGTGCAAAATCAGGAATGTCCTGGGAATTTCTTCAACAGCTAAAGAGTTCATTGAATAATTATGTCATACTTCCTGCAGAAACTTTTTATTAAATGCCCCTTTAAGTCTCCATCATCTGTAGGTTTCAGTAGAGCCATTTTTAAGGCTTGTGGCTCTGACTGCCATCAGTTTTTGACACTACTGCCTCCTTCTCACGGCCTGGAGGTTGCCACTTTCTGCAAAAAGCTGTATTGAATTCCCCCCGTTGTCTGCGTGTACAGATGGGTGAACCCTCTGTGACTTCACCTGCAGGTTGTCTGATATTTGCAATCCAACTAACCTCTTCCTGGTTAATCCATATATATGTGCATAGCGGAGCTCAGGCGGGCAGAAACCAAAACCTCAGCTCAACAGGGCAGGTCTTCTTAGATGGCACACTCCATCCATGATAGGAGACTCAGACTACTGCCATGGTGTCTGTACCACAGACCTACTAAACTCCCAGCAGGCAATGAGGCAGGCATGACATAAGGGTTAATTTCTACTCAAAGTTGGATAATTAACATTAAAGTCGGAGGAATTGACTCACTTTTGGAGGCTTCAGAGTGAACTGCAAGTTTTAGACTTTCTCAGCTCAAGTGGCTACTGCAGGGACTACAGTTTCTGGCTCTTCTGTCTTGGCTCCATCTCTCAGATGTGGAGGTTGCTGCTTGGTCGAGACAACAGACATACTGTACAACCACAAGGTGCTAATGTAAATTTATTTTATTTCCATTTTATTGGAACAAACCTGTATCCCACCCGACAGAACTTCACTCCAGAATTTGATACCGTCACTTTGTGGGAAAGAAGTCGTCCTCCAGCATAAATCGATGATGATTTGTTAACTGTAAAATGAGGTCTGACCCCCGGATTCATCATATTTATTTAAGTTGCATCGCTGTGCTTCTTGTTTCCTCAGGCTCTCAGCAAGGCTTTGCTGGAGCTGCGGGCGGAGATGACGTCCGCCGCCGAGCAGCAAGTCATCGCCAGCGCTGCACAGAAAGAGGAGAGCCTCAATGTACAGATGTTGGTTGACAGACACACAAAAGACCTAAAGGTGAGATGCCTATGTCAGCAAATATTTATTCCAAACTCAGCTGTGGTTGCTTCTGGTCTCTGTGGTGACTCACAGGCTCCACATGTTGCTAACCATATGGTGAAGCTGGTGAACACATTGCAGAAGCGAGTCCGCCTGCATCAACCGCGTGTTTGACTTCAGCTGTTTCTAATTCCTTTCATTAATCACATTTACACCTCATTAGAGCCTCAGACAGATATGCACAGTCAGTGGAAAGCGGTTATCACTTTGCTTAGTCTGTGTACCGTGACATTAACACATTAACAACAGACCATTTCCTTCTGAGGGTCATTTGTTGAGGACTCCAGCTAATACAGATCCAGTGATGTGGTTAAGAAAAGGATTCCTGCTTCAATGATTTTTGTTGTCAACAAGGAAAAAAACCCTCAACAGTCTGAAATCTTTCCCAAAGGCCCAAGTGCAAGAACTCAATGAAGAACTTCAAGCTGCGAAGGACTCCACCAGAGCAGCCAGAAGTCGTGAGAACACCCTGAAAGAGGAGGTGGATGGACTCAACCAGGACATCCAGAGGTGTCAGAAGACACAGAGACGCCTGCAGGCTGAAAAGGAGGAGCGAGAACAAGAAATCCAGGAGCTCAAGCAGCAAATAAAGAGGCTGACCAGCGCCCTTCAGGTTCGTGCAAAGATGGGTGCAGGGTTTTTCTATGCACTGTGCACATTGTTTCTATGCTATTATGGCTTCTAAAATTTCAAACACTTCTATTGCTTGTGCTGCAACTGTCCCTCAGTCTGTCTGACTCCACAAAGAAATGTTTGATTGCTTTCCTTTGCACAAGATTTGGTTTCTTACTTCTGCATCAGGCATTCAAACAACTACCTCAATAGTCTGCACACATTCATTGTTGCTGCAGTGTGTCCAAAGATGAGTCAGTAGGAGCCCTGACCTTGTTTGAACTTTGGCCTGGAACTTATTATTATTATGCTGTTATTATTACATAAGCTGCTCAATAAGAGCCACATGACAGCTGAATCTCAAGCACCACAGTCAGTCCCAGAAATATGATAAAACATCAAGACGTGCAAACCCTGTCAGACCAGTCTGCAGCGAATTAAAACAAACTGAGGAATGCATCAAACTGAGGTGAACTTCAGAGCTGATTTAATTATTAAGGTATTCCTCTGGAGCAGCACATAGCTTTTTTAGGGTTCACATCTGCCTCAAGTCTTTGGCTGCATCTTTCATCTTGACCCCACTGCCAGTCTGTGACCCCAATCTTTGTGTTAACCTTTGTGTCACCTTTTTGTCATTGGTACAAACATGAAACATCCTGTTTGACCTGTCTGCACTGTACCTGTTTGAGGGGATTATGAGGTGGTTTAACAATTTGTTTCTCTGCATTTGTTGATTAGAACCAGCCAGAGGCAGACGGGAAGGGGCAGACTGTTGAGAATCTGCAGAGGAAAATCAGGAAGCTGGAGTCAGACCTGGAGAGAAGAGCAGAAGGCAAAAATGTTAAAGATGATCACGGAAAGGTTTGAACATCAATTGTATCATCAGCATTACTGAGTGATCATTCATCATCAATCAGTTAATGTATGCTGACATTTTATGGACAGGTATAGTTTGGCTATAAAAACGTATTTTGCAATTCTGTGATTATTGTATTATGTATTGCATATAATAATATTTATATGATAACTGTATCATTTATTATGATGTGATGTACGTGTAGTTGATGTATGACTGGCCTGTCATGCAGGCTAAAGAAGAGATCATTCGATGGGAGGAGGGCAAAAAGTGGCAGGCCAGGATGGAGAAGGTGAAGAGTTCTCTAAAGGAAAAGGAGCGAGAGAGCGAATCCCTGACAAAACAACTGAGCACTGTCAAAGACCTTTATACCAGGTCAGTGTGTACATCACACTCACACACTGCTGTCCTTGATGTTGCTTATTGTAACTGTTTTTCTGTGATTAAAATCAGCTGTGCAACTCCTTTGTTGTTTTATGTGCAGGCTGGAACAAGAGAAGATCACACTGCAGAAAAAGCTGAAGGGTCGAGGTGTGACTGCGGATCAGGTGGTGGGAGTGCGATCCTCGGAAATGGAGAAGGAGGTGGAGGAGTTGAAGAAGAAGAACTCCGAACTGGAGACACAAATCCACACCATCAAGTATCTATCAGCCGTAAAAATCCCTTCTACTGCTTGAGCTGCTATTTTTTCCACATTCAGAGTAATAACAATAATTTTTATTCTGTTATGCAACTCAAACCAAACAAAAAGGAAATGGATCATTAAAAAAAACTGCAAAAATATAATAAATTAGGGGCGGCAGTAGCTTATTCTGTAGGGGGTTGGGTTTGGTTGGCAACTGGAGGGCCGCTGGTTCAAGTCCAGCCTTACACCAAGGTACATTGAGGTACTGGCGATGTGCCCTTGAGCAAGGCACCAAACCCCCAAATCTGCTTGTGGCCGTGCAGCATGCCACGGTAGCACCAGCTCCCACTCCTCCTCTCCATTGTGCATGTGCATGTGTGTGGATGTGTGTCTGCACACAAAACACAGAGTGAAGTGAACTTTTTTAAAAAATGACCTCAATGATAAGTCAACACATTGCAGGAATGAAACCATATGTTGGTTGGTGCTTTTGTCAGAACTTTATGGAAAAAACATGGACGCCTAACTGTAATTATGATCAGAGTGATACAAAGTCTGCAGGAAAACAGTGTTTGAAATGTTCCAGATCCCTCAGATGACAAACGAGGATAAATGAAATGATTATCCCTGTTTAAATAAACTGACTGAGAGATACCAAAAAAGAGATTAGAAACTTATCTGCAGGAATGTTAAAACTCTGCCATGCAGATCAATCCCTGTAATGAAGCCATCTTGTCAGTTGATCGACAGTTTTTCAAAACCTTCTCTGAACAGTTTCCTTGGACGACATCCCAGATGGTTCTGTCAGCTTTTAAATTATTAACCTTATATTTCAATTTTAAAATACTTAGACTAGAAATTTATCTTGTTTATCTGCACTTCGGTTTTAAAGCCATTTGTGATATCAGTGTTTGAAGGTACAATACACACGCACAATATTCATAAGATGCATCATCACTGACAAACTACACGTTTAGTGCAGTTATGGCTGTTGGATGTGAGGCCGAAAAAATGGCCAGATAGTGAAGCTCCTTTGTCTTCTAATCTTGAGGTTGGCGTTTTTGTTGGATGTCTTAACAGTTAAATAATAAGTCGTATATTTATGTAGCGCTCGTTACTACATACACCAAGGTACTCATTGTAAGCAACTGTGTCTTGCCCATGGTTGGGATCAGACCGACAACCTTGTGGTTGAAGGACAGGCAGCCTAAATAATAATGTACATTATTTAAAAATCATCATTGTGTGTTCTGTGGCTTAGACGTGTGTGGAATTGTTGTGCTGTCTCTGTTTTTTTTTTTGTAATGACTGTTGAGTTTTGTGTTGTGTTGTTGTGTCTTTCACATTGTATCTGTCAGACATGTGCATAGCTGTGGAGAAGATTTTCCCCCATGAGACAATAAACTCAAACTCACCCACATCCGCTCCAGAGAGAGACCTTATCATATCACCCCCTGTCCTCCACAAAGGCCAAACTGGCTCCCAATCCAATCCCCCTCTTATCACCCACAAAGCCCTCAATAACGCACCCCCCCCCCCCTCACTGACCTCCCCCACCTCTTCTCATCTTCAATACACAAACTTCTTCACCCCCCATCACCTTTAAACACATCAGAAGGTCTGACTGATGTATTATTATAATGCCCCCATTACTGTCACATGCAGCACTCTTGTACATATTTAACCCCTGAAGGGAGTCATTTGGATTCCGGATGATCAGATGTTGGCGGTTAAAGGTCACAGTCACTTCACACAACATGTTGGCCAAGATGATTATGATTTGATTTCACACATGAGGATGAATGAGGTCAGTGTTACGCCACATTATAATCCAAGAAACATGGATGATAATAAAGGAAAGCGAAGACAACAGCAGCTCCTCCTGCAGTTTCTCTGTAAAAATCTGAATTCTGCGAAATCTGATATTGCATAATCCTCTCTGTCACACTGTTAATCCAGAGTGAAACTTTTTTGTTGTTTGCTCACAGACAGCATCAGGCTTTACCTCGTGATGACGCCATGGAGAATCTGATGCTGAGGAACCGCTTCCTGGAAGAGAGACTCCACTCCTTAGAGAGCCAGATATCCAAAGAGCCTCTGTCCAGACCCTCTGTAAGTCATTAACTCATTATTAGATCACTTAAAGTTAAATGAATTCACATAAAGTTGAAGGAAACATTTAAATGTTACAGCTTTATCGAACCACCTACTGCCTGTAGCTCCTCGCCTGCAGGTTTACATATCACAATGTGACCAAAATCACAGTAATTTGTTTTTAGTCATGAAGGTGGAAATCATAAAAACATCTGCACCCAAAGATGACAGAAAAGCTTTAAAATAACCTGAACCACCTTTAATCAGACTTCACTTGAGCTTAATGAGGTTGGACAGGAATCCAGAAACATGGAGGTCTCAGATGGGGGCTGGGTGTCCACATACTTTTGCATCTATAGGGTATTCATTGCAAGAAGTGCAGTACCAGTACTAGTAGCGCAGGAAGGATGTTCTTCATCTGACGACCTGACGGTTCTATATTATAAACAGTCCAAGATGTCCTCTGTTAATCTGTGTATTCATCATACTTTGCTCTCTTTCCCTGTGTATCTGCTTCGTCACTGGGATTGATCACGCGTGAAGAGACGCGGCGTCTCTCCTCAGACTCTTAGAGGGATTTGCTCTGTCACTTTTGATGTTGAGGATGGGTCATGTGTAGAGAATGCAACAGCAGCAGCACCCCATCCCATGAGACCTAAAGCTGCTAAGTCCCCCTCTGTCCATCAGAGGGTGCCAAAGCGGAGGCGGCAGACCAGCTTTAAAAACAAAACAGACGATCAAGATGACACTGATCATACTGATGAAAGGCAAACAGGATCAGCAAGTGCAGAAGAAGAACCAGACGTCACAAAAGGAAGTGAGCCTGACGATCAGGCTGAAAGAGCAGGAGCAGCGGATCAGTCTGCCTCCGTGCCACAAGCAGCCACAGGCGATGAGACGCTAAATAAACAGGGTGATGATGACCTAGGTGCCGAAGATACAGATGTGGGAGTCACATCAGAGGCCGAGGAGCAGGCTGAGTTGAAAGATGAAGATGCTGAGACTACAAAGGAGGAAACGGAGGAAGATAATCCCGAACAGTCCCGCTCAGCAGAGCCAGATGTGGACTCCAGCATGGTGCTGAGCAAACACTCAGAGAAAGGGTTCAGTAGGAAGAGGGAAGGCCGAGTACACAGCAGATCTCTTAGACATGTGAAGGTACTCCAGGCTTGGTTAGTCTCCCTGATGAAGTGATAGTGAAGTGCTGTGATAGAGGCAGGCAGACCCAGCGAGTAGTACATGTTGTTAGTGTGTCATGTTCCCTCTCCTCTTACAGCTGTTGTATTAATTAGTCCTTTTAATTGATGTGCTTTTCTGTCTGTAGACATCTGGACGAGGCACTGGCACTCCATCACATAGAGATCAGGAGCTCCAGAAAGAAAACCTCAAGCTGGCCTCAGAGAACCTGGAGCTCCGCTTTCAGCTGGAGCAGACCAACAAGGACCTACCCAGACTCAAGGTACACATAACCCAATACACACTAATACACACGAGTATAATTTCCTTCCACGTGCAAACACACTTCTAACCCCATTTTGTTGTTAGCGGTATATCATTTTCTTCCAAATGAAGTTTTTTCGTCGCTGAAAATTTACTTTCTGAAAAACGCTGACAAGAAAAACTTATGTAGAGAGAAAAATTGAGTTTGTATTGTCAGCAGGTGTTCATATTATTTCCAATTACCAGGAAGTCTACAGGGATTCCACACTGTGGAATAGTCCACACACAACACAGTTTTCCTCAATTTTTATTTGAATGTTGCTTGTTTTTAAAGACAAATATTACTCATGCAGCATGCAAAGAGACTTAAACATACAATAAGTAGCTGGTGCAGGAATATATAGTATATACAAATATATATACAAACGCAAACTTTCTTGAACTCACCTGGCTGAGCGGGAAGCTGTGGTCCATCATTTGTATCTATCAGAATAAAGCAGCACCACATCATTAACTCTAATCATCACTATGTTTTGTAACAAAGCCAATAGCAACAAACTGAATGGTTTGAATTATCGCACTGATATTGTTGATTGATTCCCATTAGCTGGACTCAAGAAGACATTCCATAACAAAACTCCATGCCAGTGGCCTTTGAGTTAACGGTCAGACTCCCATGTTAAAATGTTCAACTTTACAGCAGAAATAAACATGTTTACAGGAGAGTTTGGGCAGATCACAGCGATGTTTTCTCATTTTTATTACTACCCTGTGGAGCTCCTGGTACTTTAGTATTCATATATACATATGTGTGTGTGTGTGTGTGTATATATTATTATTGAATTTTCCTATGGGATTAATACAGTATTTTTCATTCATTTCATTTCATTCATTTAAAGTGTGTAAAATCAGATGCCTTAAGAAAAACAACTTTTAGCAAAGAAAGGGAACTTTCCTTTAATTAACAGTGACCTCATTCATTGCACCATAAAGTGCAGTCAGTATCACATTACATGCAGTAAAACCATCCTACAAAAAACAAACTGGACATTAAATTATGATTTTTTTTTTTCTTTTGTTCACAGAATCAAGTGGCAGACCTGAAGGAGATGTGCAGCGTGCTGAAGAAGGAGAAAGCTGAGCTGGAGAAGAAGCTAGCTCACATACGCGGCGTGAGTTAATACCTCCTGTCTTCATTGGCTTGTAACTTCCATTCACATACATGATTTGTTCCTGATCAGGCCGGCCACAGTGGTAAAACAGTACCTGAACTCGAGAAGACCATCGGGCTGATGAAGAAGGTGGTGGAGAGGGTGCAGAGGGAGAATGAGTCACTGAAGAAATCCAGTGTTCCTGTAAATCAGGAGAAGGTTGCAGCCTTGGAGCAGGAGAATGAAAAACTAAAGGTTGTTAGCATGGTATCGTCTTACGCGCCACATACATTCTGTAGGACAGCTTTACGACCCGCTCTGTTTGGTTACTTTAGAAGGTGGTAAATATTGTTTTCTTCTAGGCTGACTACAAGGTGCTGAAGAGTCAAAGTGAGGCGGAGCTGAGCTCAAAACTCGAATCCAAAACCAGAGGACTGGAGAAAATAGTGATGGAAAATGAACGTCTACGCAAGGACATTAAAAGGGTAACTATGAAAACACGGCAGGGAGGATTCTCCTAAATAAAACCCTCACGGATTATTGTTGATTTTGTAACAGGAAGTGGAGACTGCAGAGAGGCTGAGGGCATCAAAGACAAGTCTGGAAGTGAGCAACGAGAAGCTGGAGGCAGAGCTGGAGGACACCAAGCAGAGACTGCAGACGGCTCTGTCCAGGCCCATCACAGAGGGGGCGGACAGTAAGACCTGGAAGGCATCTGTGGTCACCAGGTCAGCAAACATGGAGAGGTTCTAATTATTCATTTATTGACTTATCAGCAAACCAGCAACAGTTTCTGGATGGTTTGTAGTCACTGTACGAAGTCCTGCACCTCTATGGAAACAGTAGGGGTTTAGAGACCTTTTAAGCAATAAACTGTCTCAGACAGGAACCATGCTTGACAACAAATTCCATCAAAATAAACTAAACTAAAACTCCTTTGTTCCGTCCACAGAATGTTTGAGAACAAGATGAAGGAGCTGGAGAAGGAGCTCTCCCAGAAGACCTCCAGCCTCTCTGAGCTCAAACAGGAGTTGAAGGAGCTGAAACAACGTGAGGAGAGAGCTCATACGAGCATCCGACAACTGGAAGATCAGGTCTGTCCAATAAAACAGTGAATAAGCAGCAGGATTAAGGTGGCTTTGCATTTATCGTTTGCTATGTTTTATTTTCAGGTTGACATGTTGAAAAGGTTTCCAGTGGCTGCAAAGACTGACGGAGGACTCGCCAAAGAGTTCAAGGCCCTCAGGTGACCAAACTTACCTCTCATTGTTTTATTATTGAACTTGTTAAATGTTGACTTTTAATTAAAAATGTACCTTTTTAAGACTGGTCAACTCAGAGCTGGAGAAGGAGAACGCAGAGCTGAAACAGAGGATGAGCGATTACACCGATCGATATGGCGAGACGTCCTCTAACCTGGGTGAGTCTTAAAAATAAACACAAAACCTTGGGACATTTTGGAATAAATGTAACCGTGGCAACATCTCGCATTGCATTTATAGATCAGGGGAAACTCCAAAAGCTTCTCCAGGCAGCCGAGAGTGAGAAAGCCAAACTTCAGACTGAGGTGAAAAAGCTGAAGAAGGAATTAGAGAACTTTGATCCGGCATTTTTCGATGAGATCGAAGACTTGAAATATAACTACAATGTGGAGGTGAAGAAGAACATCCTGCTGGAGGAGCAGTTGAGGAAGGTGTGTGAGCGGTTTGGAGCTGAAATACCCAGCGTGTCCATCAGTTAACTCATGGTGGGCCATGGTGCCTTTAATGATGTTTTTAGACATTTTGGTCAAGTACATTTTTAACAGTGAAGTTTACAAATTAACAATTAATGGATTTTTTTCTAAGGCAGCTGTTTTTGTTCATATGTTAATATGTTTAGCATCGTAACTCATTATTTAGCATATTATTTATAGGTCAATAAAATAAGTTCTTTCATTAAAACTTTCATTCTAGAGTGTCCTGTTATGTTTGCATTCTCATTATTTAATCCTTACCGTTACTTACAGTATTTACATTATACAGTCATGCCAAATCTTAAAGAGGAATAGTGAAAAAAAAAAACAAGAATGAGCTGTGATGTAAAAAATAAAAAAATAAATAAGACTTCAACTCCCAGAATACACTGGGCTGCCTTCTAAGCATTATGCCGATACAAAGAGCCTGGCAGACCTGTGTTTATAAATGAATAGGGAGCTCTGGGAGCAGGTTGTATGGATCATTAATGTGTCCTATCCACATTTTAATGATGCAAAGAAAATCTGCAAAGTTTTCCTTTAAACTGC